>PVIY010003489.1:0-112722 GCA_004026745.1 Myrmecophaga tridactyla
GGCTGTGCTACGTTGCGTTCTCTCATTTAAGCACCAGCCAATTAAGCCAAACGTCACTCATTTCAGCAGACACACCTCCTTGCTGACTGCAGATGTAATTGGCAACAGATGAGGTTCACGTACCATTGGCTTATGTCCACAGCAACAAGACTAGGTATGCTCACCTGGCCAAGTTGACAACTGAATCTAACTAACACAGCATCCTTGAGATGATGCTTTCTTCCTGAATACTGGCCTTCTGCTGCTGGTGTTCCTTGGTCTTGGGCTCCTTTGTCATATAGCAATGCACATAGTAATCTCTCCTGTCTCTTCTGGGTTCCTTTAACTTTCAGCCTCTCGTTTCCTATATTTTTCTGAATTCCATTTCGCTTCTAAAGGTTTACTGTGATGGGATTAAGACCCAGGCTGATTGAGTTGAGCCACACATTAACTGAAGTATCCTTATCAAAAGGCCTTACTTACTTTGGGTTTGTATGCAGGAATGGATTAAGTTTAAGAACATGTTTTGCAAGGATGCATAGCTCCAAAACACCATACCTTCTTTCAGTTCTTTTGGCTATAAACCTTGAAATGGGATTGCCCGATCTTTTGGTAATTCTATATTTAACTGTCTGAGGAACTACTGAACTGTTTTCCACAGTAACTCTAACATTTCAACCATAATTTATAAGAGACCAATTTCTCTATATCCTCAGCAACACATTATTATATTTAAAAATAATAATAATAGTCATTTTTATGACTTATTTAATACTTAAATAACATTTAAATGTTATTTAACCACTTAATGTTAGTTAAGTGGTGTCTCCCTGTGGTTTTGATTTGCATTTCCTTAATGGCTCATGATGTTGAGCATCTTTTCTTGTGCTTATTGGCTATTTGTATATCTCCTTTCAAAGAAATGTCTATTTAAGTCCTTTGCCAATTTTTAAATTGGATTATTTGTCTTTTAATTGTTGAGCTGGGGGTATTTTTTAAATATTCTGGGTATTTTCCATTATCATGTATATGATTTACAAATATTTCCTCTCTTTCAGTATGTTGCCTTTTTACATTCTTTGTAATGGTATCTGATGTACTACAGAATTCTGATGGAGTTCAATTTGTTTATTTTTTCTTCTTTTGTTGCTCATGCTTTTGATAAAAAGTTTAAGCATCTGTCACCTTATAAAAGGCCTTGAAGATATTCCCACATGGCTTTTCTAAGAATTTTATAGTTTTGACCATTATATTTAGCTTGTTACATTTTGAGTTGATTTTTGCATATGGTCTGTGGCTGGGGTCAGCTTTTATTTTTTTTGCAGGTGAATATCCTGTTTTCCCAGCACCATTTGTTGAAGAGACTATCCTTTCTCCATTGGGACCCTTCTCAAAAATAAAAAGGCCATAGATATATGCATCCTTTACTGAAACCTCAATTCTATTCCATTGGTTTATATATCTATCCTTAAGTTAGTACCACACAGTTTTGATTGATGTAGCTTTATGATAAATTTTGAAATTGTGAAGTATGAGTCATCATCTTTGTTGTTCTTTTATCAAGATGAAGTTGACTAGTTTAGACCCCTTGCCCTTCCAGAAGAATTCAATGCATGACTGTTTTATTTCTGCAAAAAGGACTGTTATAATTTTCATCAGAATTGAATTGAATCTATAAATCTCTTGAGTAGTATTGAAATTGTAACAATATTAAGTCTATGTGCATAGGATGTCTTTCCATTTATTTAGGTCTTCTTTAATTTCTTTTAGTAATGTTTTTAGTTTTCCATGCAGAAGTCTTTTAGATTTTTAATCAAAATAGATTCATGGATATTTTATTATTTTAGTTACTATTGTCAATGGGATTGTTTTCTTGGTTTCCTTTTTGGATTGTTCACAAAATTTTAATAAAGTCCAAGATATCAATTTTTCTTTCATGTATCATAATTTTGTGTTGTATTTAAAGGCTTACCACTAATCTCCAGGTCCATATATTTGATTAGATGTTTTCTTCTAGAAGTTTTGTAATTTTGCATGTTACTTTGAGGTGTATAATCCATTTGGGGTTAATTTTTTTAAGGATGTAAGGTCTCTATTTAGATTCATTTTTTTGCATATGCAAAGGGACAGCAACTTTTCTAGCACTATTTAATGAAATGGTTGTCATTTCTCCATTGAATGCATTTGTCCTTTATCAAATGTTGATTATATTTGTGTGGGTCCATTTCTGAGCTACCTAAGGGGAAAGAGGTTCACTTATCCACTGTTGGGGGGAATATATAATGGCACAACCACTTTGGAAGGCAATTTGGCAGTTCCTCAGGCAGCTAAGTATAGAACTTCCATATAACCCAGGTATGTACCATATTATTAGGTATATTACCATATTACTAGGTAATATATTCCTATTCAGAGGACCTGAGAGCAAGAACACAAATGGACAAGCACATCAATGTTTATAGCAGCATTATTTACAATTGCCAAGAGATGGAAACAGCCCAAATGTCCATCAACAGATCCATCAACAGTGGCTAAACAAGCTGTGGGATATATATACAATAGAATGTTACACAGCTGTAAGAGAGAATAAAGTAATGAAGCATATAAAGATTGGATGAACCTTGAGGACGTTGTGCTGAATGAAACTAGACAGACACAAAAGGAAAAATACTGTATAGTCTCACTAATTTGAACTAACATTAATGAGTGAACTTTGAGAATTGAAGCTAGGAACACAGGTTATCAGGAGATAGAAATAGGGTAGAGACTGGGCAATTAGTTCTGAAAGAATACAGATTGTGCAACAGGACTGATTGTAAAACTTCAGAAATGGATAGCATAATACTACCTAATTTTAGCAGAATAATATAAGTAGATTGAATGAAAAAAAAACACAAAACAGGATATTCTTGCCTATTTCTGAATCTAAAAGTTTTTAAACAATATTAGATTTAATATGGAAATGTTTTGTTGAGGATTTTTGCATTTCACTTTAGGAGAGATTGGGCTGCAGATTCCTTACTCAAAATCTATCTGATTTTGGTAAATTCTGGTGTTGGTATAATGCTGGCCTCTTATAACTTAGGAAGTGTTCCAATACTTCTATTTTCTGGAAAATATTTTGAAAAAATGAAATACATTTTCAATTGGTAGAATTCACAAATAATATCATCTGAACCTCTTGCTCTCTGTCTTGGAAGATAATTAATTTTTAACTAAATTTGCCTAACATAAATAAGTATATTAAGATTGAATATTAACAGACTGAACTCAGCAATTAAAAGATACAGATTGGCACAATGAATTAAGAAATATGACCCATTTGTATGCTGCTTACAAGAAACTCATCTGAGACCCAAGGATACAAATAGGTTGAAAGTGAAAGGATGGAAAAAGATGTTCCATGGAGGATATAGTCAAAAGAAAGCAGGAATAGCTATACCAATATCAGACAAAACAGACTTTAAATGTAAAGGAATAATAAGAGACAAAGAAGAATACAATATATTAATAAAAGGGACAATTCACCGAGAAGAAATAGCAATCATAAATGTCTATGCTCCCAATCATGGGGCCTGAAAGTACATGTGGCAAACACTGGCAAAGCTGAAGGGAACAATAGATGTTACAAACAATAATAGTGGGAGATTTCAATATACCACTCTCCTCTATAAACAATCAGACAGAGGATCAACAAAGAAATAGAGAACTTAAATAATTTGATAAATGAATTAGACCTAACAGGCATACATAGATTGTTACACCCCAAAACACAAGGTTATGAATTCTTCTTTAGTGCTCATGAAATATTCTCCAGGGCATATCATATTCTGGTAACAAAACAGGTCTTTATAAATTTAAAAATACAGAAATTATTCAAAGCACTTTCTCTGATCACAATAGAATAAAGGTGAAACTTAATAGCCACCAAAGAACTAGAACTTTCCCAAATATATGGAGATGAAATAGCACACTCTTAAATGACCAGTGAGTCAAAGAAGAAATTGATAGAGAAATTGGTAACGATTTGGAGATGAATGAAAATGAGAATATGACAGATGTATTAGTTAGGGTTCTCTAGAGAAACAGAATCAACAGGGAACACTTGCAAATATAAAATTTATAAAAGTGTCTCACGTGACCGCAGGAACGCAGAGTCCAAAATCCACAGGGCAGGCTGCGAAGCTGACAACTCCGATGGAGGGTCTGGATGAATTCCACAGGAGAGGCTCACCAGCCGAAGCAGGAATGGGGCCTGTCTCCTCTGAGTCCTCCTTAAAAGGCTTCCCATGATTAGATTTAGCATCACTAATTGTAGAAGACACTCCCCTTTGGCTGATTACAAAAGGAATCAGCTGTGGATGCAGCTGACGTGATCATGACCTAATCCTATGAAATGTCCTCATTGCAACAGACAGGCCAGTACTTGCCCAATCAGATAAACAGCTACCACAACTTGGCCGAGTTGACACGTGTCCCCAACCATGACAACAGATCAGAACTTATGGGATGTGACAAAGGCCATGCTGAGAGGGAAATTTATTGCTTTAAATGTTTACATTAAAAAAGAAGAAAGGACAAAAAGTAAGGACTTAACTGCTCACCTAGAGGAATGGGAGAAGGAATGGTAAACTAACCCCAAAGCAAGTAGAAGAAGAGAAATAATAAAGATGAAAGCAGAATTCCATGAATTGGAGAACAAAAGAACAATAGAAGGAATAAATAAAGTCCAAAATTGGTTCTGTGAGAAAATCAATAAAAAAGATGGACCCCTAGCTAGGCTGACAAAAAAAGAGGATGATGCAAATAAGCAGAATCAGAAAGAAGAGGGGGGTCATTAACATCAATCCTGAAGAAATAAAAATCATAAGAGGATAGTATGAATAAATAAACACCAACAAACTGGCCAACTTAGATGAATTAGACAAATTCCTAGAAACACGCAAACAAGCTAAACTGACTTGAGAAGAGATAGAAGATCTCAACAAACCAGTAACAATAAGGATATTCAATCAGTCATCAAAAACCTTCCGACAAAAACACCCCAGGGCTAAATGGCTTCACAGGGGAATTTTGTCAAACACTCTTAAAATAACTAACACCAATGCTGCTTAAATTCTTCAAAAAAATTGAGGAAAAAGGAACATTAGCTAACCAATTTTATGTAGCTAATATCATACTAATACCAGAACCTGGTAAAGATGCTATAAGAAAGGAAAACTACAGACCAATCTCCCTAATGATTATAGATGCAAAAATTCTCCACAAAATACTAGCAAATTGAATCTAACAACACATTAAAAGTATTATACACCATGACCAAGTGGGCTTTACAACAAGAATGCAAGGGTGGCCCAACACAATAAAATCAATGCAATACAGGACATTAACAAATCTAAAGGGAAAAACCATGATTGTCTCAACTGATGCTGAAAAAGTATTTGACAAAAACCAACATCCTTTTCTGATAAAAACACTGCAAAAAGTAGGAATTGAAGGAAATTTCCTCAATATGATAAAGAGCATATATGAAAAACCATAGCCAGCATCATACTCAATAAAGAGAGACTGAAAGCCTTTCCCCTAAGATCAGGAATGAGTCAAGGATGCCCTCTGTCACCACTATTACTCAGCATTGTACTAGAAGTTCTAGCTAGAGCATTTAGGCAGGACAAAGAAATAAAAGGCATCCAAGTTGGAAAGGAAGAAGTAAAACTTTCATTATTTGTGGATGACATAATACTATTCTAGGAAAATCCTGAGAAATCGACAACAAAGCATCTTGAGCTAATAAACAAATTCAATAAATTGGCAGAATATAAGATTAATATGCAAAAATCAGCAATGTTTCTATACACAGGCAATAGCCTACCTGAGGAAACAATTAAGAAAAAAAATTCATTCAAAATAGCAACTAAAAGAATTAAGTATCTAGGAATAAACTTAACTAGGGATGTAAAGGATCTGCACACAGAAAACTATATAACATTGCTAAATGAAATCAAAGCAGATCTAAATAAGTGGAACGACACTCCCTGCTCATAGATAGGAGGTTAAATGTAGTTAAGATGTCAATTCTACCCAAATTGATCCACAGATTCAATCAATACCAATTAAAATTCCTACAACCTACTTTGAAGCCTTAAAAAAGCTAGTTATCAATTTCATTCATAAGGGAAAGATACCTACAATAGCTAAAAATATCCTTAAAAAGAATAGAGTGGAAGGATTCACACCTCCTGATTTTAAAGCTTATTATAAAGCCACAGTGGTTAAAATAGCATTGTATTGGCAAAAGGATAGAAGTATTTACCAATGTAATCAAATCAAGAGTGGGGAAATGGACCACCAAATCTATGGTCAACCAATCTTTGACAAAGTGCCCAAATCCACTGAACTGGGGCAAAATAGTCTTTTCAATAAATGGGCATGGCAAAATAGATATTAATAATCAAAAGAACAAAAAAGGACCCTTACTTTACACTCTATAAAAGATTAACTAAAATGGATCAAAGACCTAAATATAAGAAGCATCATTCCTAGAAGAAAATATAGAAAAACATCTTCAAGACCCAGAAATAGGAGGTAGCTTCCTAAACTTTTCCTAAACCCAAAGCACGAACAATGAAAGAAAAAATCAATAAATGGGGATTCCTCAATATTAACTGCTTTTGTGCCTCAAAAGCATTTTGACCTTTGTCAAAAAGGTGAAGAGGTAGCCAATTCAATGGTAAAGTTAAACTTAGAGGCTTATAACACAGAATATAGGGGATTTATATTCTGTATTATAATACATGGGAGCTAGAGATGAGTGGATAGTTAGCTAATGAGGTTGAACATAAATGTAAGGGAATGGGCAGAAGTGAAGGCAGTTCATTAGTGGGTCTATAATTAATGTTGCCATATTGAAGGTGAACATAATTGAAAGGGATTGCATAGAGCCATGCATCCTACTGATTAACACTGTGGATATAAATAAATTCTTGTCTTAACTACTTCAAGGGTATGAATCATGTGCAAAGAGTAAATAATATCAGGGTATAGGAGAAAACTACTATTACATGCTATGGCTATGTTTAACAGGAAGATAGCAACAGTACCACAGCAACACTAGAGGTAAATAATTGGGGTTGGAGGGGGAATGACAAGAATTAAAGGGAGTTTTGGATTTTCTATTTGTGTGTTTATTTGTATTTTTCTCCTGGAAGCAATGAAAATTGTTTAAAATTGAGTGGTGATTACACAATTAAGTAAGGATAATGTGAGACATGGGCTGTTGACTTTTGGACATTTTACTTGATACCCAATGTATGGAGGTGGATAAATGATACACTGACTTGAAGTAGAATGACAAAATGTAGTATATACATACGATTGAATATTGTGCTGCTACAAAATAGAATGAAGTTGTGAGGCATACAATGATGCAAATGAACCTGGGGAAATTCTGTGATGCAAAATAAGCCAGAAACAAAACAACAAATATTGTATGGTTGCATTTAGAAAATACTTATAAGAAAATTGGGGCACAGATTGTAAGCTCTTATAGCAGTCACATATAGTCCAGAACTGTAAACATGCACCTACTGTATGAGACAAAAGGAAGAGAGGTTTATTTGGTCCAAACCCTGCAGCACATAATATAACTTAACCTGTTCGAATAGGTCATTTAAACAACCCAAGCACATGGAGCTCAAAATGGGAATGATGGCTTGTAATTCTATATGGCTTAATGTAATGCCCAGATGCATCCCAGAGTATGTTGGGCAGATAATCAAAAAGATTTGGCAAAGTCCATTGAGAGATGGTAGGAAAAAATATGGAACTTTTCAACTTAAGCACTGGGGAAACCCCTGATACTGTCTCAAACATTAGGGATTCCCATCAATAGGCCGAGCCCTTGATCTTGAGGCCTGCTCTTGTGAAGCTTATTTATGTTTGCAGAGAAGTTAAGCCTACCTATAGCATAAGAGCTACTTCCAAAGGAACTCTTTTGTGGCTCAGATATGGCCTTTCTCACTCAAAGTCCAACTTTGCAAGTAAAATCATTACCTCCCCCCTACATGGAACATGACATCTCGGGGTGAAATTCTCCCTGGCAGCTGTGGGTTATGACTCCCAGGGATGAGCCTGGGCCTTGCACTGTGGGATCAACAATGACTTCCTAACCAAAAGAGGGTAAAGAATTATACAAAATAAAGTATTAGTGGCTGAGAGAGTTCAAATAGAGTTAAGAGACTATTCTGGAGGATACACTTAAGCAAGCTTAAGGTAGATATTGGTATTCACCATGGTTTGCCAAACACCAACCAAAACCATTTCTGCCAACCCTAAAGAACATGTAGGGCTCTATCTGAGATTGTGCAAATGCTCTATGCACTATGATTACTTACCTTAACTTCCAGATGGGTTCTGAGGCCAGGTAAGCCCTGAAACTTAGAGGGGCCAACCTCTCCAGAACATCAAGTAGTTCCACCCCCATCCCATATTATCAACAGCCCTTTACAACATGAAAAAGTTAGAATGGTTATGGCCCAAATATCCCTAAAGATTGGGAGAAAGATCAAAGGAGAATGTGGAGTTACAACAGAGAAGATAGGACTTAACAAATGAGTATTACATCTGATTCAATATATTGGTATTTCTTTTAGTGTCCAGTGTTCTGGACCAGCTAGAAAGAAAAATCTAAAACTGTGGAACTGTAACCCAAAACAAACTCTGGAATCTGTTCTATAACTAATTGTTGTGGTGTGCTTTGAAATATTGCTTTTCTCTATGTATGTTATTTTTCATAATAAAAAATTAAAAAGCCAGGTTGTACATATTGATTTTCTCTATTGTTTTACTGTGTTCTTCATTGATTAGTACTCTAATTTTTATTATTTTTTTCATGCTTATTTTAGGATTAATCTGATCTTGTTTCTTTAGTTTCCTATGGTAAAACCTAAGGTTATTTCATAGTTTTCTTTAATATGTTTTTAATGTGATAAATTTTCCAACAAGAATAGCTTTTTTTGGCTGCATTCATAAATTTTTGTGTTGCAATTTCATATTCATTTAGTTTAAAGTATATGAAAATTTCTCTCGAGACTTCTTTAGCCTATGGGTTATTTTCCAGTAGGTTATTTAATATCCAAAAGTTTGGAAATTTTCTGGGTATCTTTCTCGTATTGACTTCTCAGTTGATTCCATTGTGGTCTGAAAATATATTTAGTGCAATTTCTTAATCTTTTAAATTCATTGAGATGTGTTTTATGCTCTAGAAAGAACTCTATCTTGGTGAATCATTTTGTAAATGTGAGAAGAATGTGTAATTCTGCTGAGTTGTTGGAGGAATGTTCTATAAAGGTCAATTAGATTAAGTTGATTGTTATTGTTGTTTGGGTTGTTATATACTGTTCTAGTTTGCTAGTTGCTGAAATGCAGTACACCAGAAATAGAATGGCTTTTAAAAAGGGGAATTTAATAAGTTAAGAGTTTACAGTTCTAAGGTCATGAAAATCTCAAAATTAAAGCAAGTCTATAAAATGTCCAAACCAAGGCACCATCAAGAGATTACCTTCACTCAAGAAAGGCTGATGAGTTCAGGGTTTCCCTCTCAACTGGAAAGGCACATGGCCAACATGGCAACATCTGCTAGTTTTCTTTACAGGCCTCTTGCTTCATCAAGCTCCCTAGAAGGCATTTCCCTTCTTCGTCTCCAAAGATCACTGGCTGGTGGACTCTATGTGGTTCTCGTGGCTCTTCAGTCATTCTCGTGGCTCTCCCATCCTGTTTTAAAGGATTTCAGTAAAGTAACCAAGACCCTCCTGGAATGGGTGGAGTCACATGTCCCTCTATTCAAAAGTTCAAACCCACTATTGGATGAGTCACAGCTCCATGGATATAACCTAATCAAGTTTCCAACCTACATTATTGAATAGGAATTAAGAGAAATGATTGCTCCCAGAGGATTGAATTAGGATTAAAATATGACTTTCCTAGGGTACATAAATCCTTTCAAACTGGCACATATACTTACTGACTTGCTGTATGTTTTATCTATCAGTTACTGAATGAGGGGTATTAAAGTCTCCAAATATAATAGTGGATTTGTCTGTTCCTCCTTTCATCCCATCAATATTGTCCTTTGTATCGGAGTTCTCTGTTTTTAGATGCATAGACTTTAAAGATCATTATATCTTCTTTGAGTATTGATTCCTTTATCATTACGTGATGCCCTTTTTATCTCTAATAATTTTCTTTGTTTTGAAATCTGCTTTGTCTAAAATTAAAATAGCTGCTCCTGCTTTCTTTTGCTTAGTATTAGCTTAATATATTTTTCTTAATTCTCTTACTTTTAACCTATCTGAATCTCCATATTTAAGTTGATTTCATGTAGGCAACATGTAGTTTGGTCATGTCTTTTATCTGATTTGACAATCTCTTTTAATTGATGTATTTGCATTTAAAATGATTATTGATATAGTTTATTAATATCAAGATCCTCTTTGTTTATTTGTTGTTTCTCCATCCCTCTTTTGCTTTCTCTGGTTTTAATAGAATATTCCATATGATTCTATAATTTATCTCCTCTGTTACTGTATCAGTTAGACTTCTTTTAAAATTTTCCTAGGGCATGAGTTAGATCCTGCAATATACATTTTTAGCTAATCTGGGTCCATCATCAAATAATAGCACACCAATCCATAGAGTGTACAGATACTTGGTAATAGGTTATTGTCGGTAATAGGTTATTGTCGATTCTTTTCTCCCAATCTTCATGACATTATTATTATTCAAATCACCTATCCATAAGCATGTTCGCCCAATACATTGCACATTCATTATATTTTCTTAGTGGGTTTGCATAGACATTCTATTATCAGTGGCAGGCAAACCTTAGATCAGAAATCAAGAAATGCCCTGTGAAGCTTTAGTTGGATGCTATGAGGTAACTCCTACATACATCTGGCTACAGCATCAGTGACTCTAGGAAAAAGCAGGCAGAAAGGATGTGAGGTGGACAAGAGGTGGACGCTACAACTTTTTAACCAAACTGAGAGAATTCAATTCTTTGTTTTCCTGATTTTTAGTTAGGTGAAATTGGAAAACATTATTTAACGTTTATGAACTTAAACTTCCTCAACCTTTAAACGGCAATAGTAATAACATTATTCATAATTTATAGGCATCATTTAGGGCTAACGGTGGATATTGATATAGTTATAGCTATACACACATAAGGTATATTTAATATATACATATGCATGCATTTAATGCCAAAATAGTGTTTTGGCATTTGTGTAAAGTATAATAAAATAATGGAGTAAAAAATAAGAAGAATCTAGATTAAACAATAAAACACAAACAAGCAGAAACCTCTTGGATGAAATTTTTTAAATATTGTGAAGATGTGTGGGAAGATGAGGGAACTGAGCTGAAGAATGAAATATTTATTAAGTTCCTCATATTAAATGAGGAAGTATTCAAAATATGTTATTTGATTTCCAAATACGAATAATTGAAAAATAAATTTTAAAGAATGTCTTGCAAATACTGTGAATTACTATAAATTGCAAAAGACATAGACTCTGTACTTCAATAATACTGGAAAACATAAAAGTTGAAATTGTTTGCAAGTCTTTAAAAAACCAAGATCATCAAATTAACAGCACACAAGTCACTTATAAAAATAGATATAAATTATATATAACTTTTTTTTAAATAAGGAAATTTAGTTGTAACAAATTTAATTCCTTGTCCATGGTCGTATTATATCTACACATTTATTTTTATGTATGTCCCCATGTATACATGTCACATTTTGCCCAAAATATTGAAATGCTTGGCATGAAAAATTAAAATATAAAACATTTTTTGCAAAAGGAAAGACAAAAAATGAACACTAAAAAATAAAATATCAGAAGAAAAACCACTTTTGCCAACTCTTTTCGTCAAACAGAAATTTGTGAAGAACTATCATCTCTCCACCATGTCAATACATTTTATGTACCTCATGTATTTGTTTAAAGTATTTCTCTTGGAAAAGAATCATCCAGAATTTCAGCATAAAATTTGATGAGAAGGAGACAGCTCTTTTATGATGCTATATGGGACTTTATGAAAATGTTGATATCACAAATCTGATAACTTTTGTTGTAATTCTAAAGGACAAATTGATTTCATAGCAGTTTAATCTTTTACCATGAGAAATATGGCAAAATAAATATCCAGATACTTGTTGAACTTCAGAGAATATTATTTCTTAATTTTATACATTTTGATGCTCTGTTCTACTCCAAAATGTTAGATTCGTGCTCAATAAACGTAAAGACATTGTGGTGAGTAAAATCCAAAGAAAATTTTGCATTGGGCATAAAATATGAGATCATTTATTGGAAAATGTTAAGAAATATAAGAGATACTCTGTAGAAAAATCTACAAAGGTAAAATGCAAGCTCTAAGTTGGTAAATGAAATATTTCTGGAATAAGAAAATGATATTTTAGAAAATGGAGAGATTAACTTTAATTAAGTAAAGAAATATGTACATTGAGTCTTAACATCAAAGTACTTTAATTAGTTCTCCTCTAATGTACATAAATATAGCCAGAGGATGTAACAAGAAGTATTTATAATTGCAAGAAATTGTGGACTATATTTCTGTAAAATTTGTTATATACACTCTAATTTCAAAAACCCTAAATGGCTGACTCAGCTCCAAACAAGTCTTCTTTTGTATACATTTCTGTGTATGACTACGTAATACACTTTTAGAGCCAGGAAAATTGTTTAACTTTCCTGTACATTTTTACAGAAAACAAACACAACTCTTATTTTTAATATAATTGACTCATAAACACTTGTTTATATAAGAGCATACAGATATTCTTTGATAATTGACAAAAGTAGATTCATTATATCTGTCATTAAGATGATCAAAATATTCATCGATTATCATGAGAGTTTTCAAGCTCACCATGCCACAACCACAAATATCTTACTATCAAACCTATATATATATAAATTAATGTAAATCAAGAATGGCTTATATACAATATATACAATAATAATAATACCGTAATGAATATTATAATGAAAGTCATAACAGCTCAATGTTATAATTTTTTATAGTATTAATGAGGGAGTTAGTTCTAATTATTTGTTTACTTAGAAATAAAATAAAAAGACATTCCCTAGTAATTTAATATTGCTTGAAAAATCAAACAGCATAATACATTGTGTTTTTGTTCAATTAATTTGAAGAAGTCTTATTAAGGGTAACTTTTAAAGAAAGAGGGGCATGCTTGCATAATCTCAAGCAGAAAGCTGTCTGGTGCTGTCCTTGGTGCTAAACGCATTTCTTGCTGTGACTTGGTCCTTTCTACTACTCAGAAACATAGGTAGCTCCTCTCTGAAACTTCTTAGAGTACTTTGTTTTTCTCACTTTTTGCTTTTTAAAATTTAATGCAATTATAATTTTCTGCTGTAAAAGTTAAAATAAAACTTGAATTATGTTTAGCTATTTGTTTAGCCAAAGTAACATTTTAACAGTTCTATTATGTTTCCTTCTCTTTTTTTCTCACATATTTTGAAATGTTACCGTCTTCCCTTCTCCTCATCCTAGTAACATAGTTTTTGGCTATCGATGACTGATGTCCTTTCCTACTTTAATTTTTTTCTGGGGGGGTGAGATTTACGTAACACACAAATAGCCATTTTAAATTGCGTGATTTGGTGGAATTTAGGATTTGAATAGACATTTCTCCAAAGAGGATAGATAAATGGCTAAAATGCATTTAAAAAGATGCTCAAAATCACTGGATATTAGGGAAACACAAATCAAAACCACAGATATGATTTCATTTCTACTGGAATGGTATTTTAAAAAAAATGGAAAATTGCAACCATTCTTGGTGAGAATGTAAAATGGTGCAGCCATATAAGCCAGTTTGGCAGTGTCTCAGAAAGTTATGTATAGAATTGCTATATGTCCCTGCAATCACACTTCTAGATATATACCAAAAAGATTTGAAAGCAGGAACTTGGACAGGTATTTGCACACCAATTTTCTCATAAACATTATTCACAATTGCCAAAAGATGGAAACAACCTAAGTGTCCATCCAGCGATGATTGGATAAATACAATGTGGTATATACATATATTATTCAGCTGTATAAAGAATGTAACTCTGATGTGTAAAACAACATGATTGAACCTTGAAACATCATTTTGAATGGAATAAACCAGACATGAAAAGACAAATATTGTATAATCTCACTGTATGAAATGATTAGAATAAGCAAATTCGTAGAGTCAGAAACTAGAATATAGTTTACCAGGGGCCAGGGTGGGGAATGGGGAGTTAATGCTTACATTGAACAGAGTTTCCATCTGTGTTGATCTTAAAGTTTGGTAATGGACAGAGGTGATGGTAATATAGTATAATATTGTAAATGTAACTAACAGCACTGAAATATATATTTGAATATGGTTAAAAAGGGAAATTTTAGGTTGCATATATGTTACAAGAATAAAAATTAACATAGGACTGTTGTTTGTGTCGTGTACAACAGTGTGTACAACACAAACTGTATCCTATTGTAAATGAGGGACTATAGTAATAGTACAATTACAAAAATGTTTCATAAATTGTGACAAATGTACTACACTAATGCAGAGTGTCAATAAACTTGCATGATTTTTCTGTAAACCTACAACTTCTTTAATAAAATAAAACAATGAAAAATGTTATGCAACTACAGCCATGAAACTCTATCTAGTTTCTAAACTTTTCAACGCTCTTGAGAATACCCCATACCCATTAAAAGAAACTCCCCCTTTCCCCCCCCTCCTAATCCCCCAGCAACCACTAATCTGTTTTCTTTTTCTATGAATTTGTTTATTATTTTGGATAGTTCCCATGAACTAGGTGAACTATGTGTTCTAAGGTATTTTAGTTTTTGGAATATTCTCATAAACAGAATTGTTTGATTAATTTCATTCCAGATAGTAAATGCTGTTATTCAGAAACACAGCTGATTATTGTAGGCTGACCTACATGAAAGAACTCATACTGTAGATGACATTTTTTGGTCTGGCTTCTTCCACATAGCATGTTTTTGAGGTTCATCAAAATTGTAATACTTATCATTAATTCACGATTTTTTATGGCTGAAAAATAGTCCATGGCATGTTTTTATCACAAATAGTTCATCCATCTATCATTTGATGGACATTTTAGTTGTTTTCATTTTTGGCTATTATAAAGAATGCAGTTGCAAACATTAGAACACAAGTTTGTGTGTGGGCATATGATTTCATTTCTCATGAATGTATACTAGGAGTTCAGTTACTGGGTCATATGGCAATTCTATGTTTAACATTTTGGGAAAATTCCAAAAGTGGATGCAACATTTTATATTTCCACTAAAAATGTAAGAGGATTCCCATGACCCCCTATTCTCACCAGCACTTTTTATTTCACATTTTTAAATTATTCCCAAGCTGGTACAAAGAGGCAGTGTATCACTGTGGGTTTTATTTGTATTTCCTTAATGACCAATGCAATGAACACTTTGCATGTCTTTCTTGGTCATCTGTATAACTTCTTTGGAGAAATGTCTATCCAATTCCTTTGTCTATTTAAAATTGCTTAATCAATTAATTCTCTTTTTGTTGTTGAGTTGTCAGAGTCCTTTATATAATGTGGACACTAAGTCCTTATCAGATAAATGATTTGCAAATTTTTTTTTGCATTTTGTAGGTTGTTTTAACTTTCATGAAAATGTACTTTGATACACAAACTATTTAAATTTGTATATAGTATAATTTATCTATATTTTTTCTTTTGTTTCTCATGTTTTTGGTATAAAATGTAAGAATCCATTTCCAAATCTTGAGGCCATGATTACTTACCTTTATGTTTTCTTATAACAGTTTTATGGTTTTAGCTCTTATGTTACTTTAAGTTATTTTTTGTATATACAATAAGTTAAGAGTCCAATTTCATTTTTTTGCATGTGGTTATGCAGTTTTCCCAATGCCATTTATTGAAGAGATTATTCATTTCTCATTGATCCACCGTTGTTGAAAATCAATAGCTTTTTGTCATGAATGGATGTTGAATTCTGTCAAATGATTTTTCTGCACCCTATGCATTCTATTTCCCTTTCATTCTGTTAATATGGTGCATTACATTGGTAGAATTTCTTATGTTGAATCATCTTTACATTCCTGGAATAAATCCCATTTGTCAATGGTGTATAATATTTTAATTACTATTGGATTCAGTTTGCTAGTATTTTTTTTATGCTTCATATGGGTTATTGGTCTGTAGCTTTCTTTTATTGTGGCATATTTATCTGTCTTTGGCATCAGGGTTATGCTGGTCCCATATAATGTGTTAGGAAATTTTCCTTCATCTTTGATTTTTTTGAAGAGTTTAAGAAGGATTGGTGTTAATTCCTTTGAATACTTGGTAGTATTAGTCAACATTGTTGTCTAGTTCCAGACTTTTTGGTTAGGAGATTTTTGATTAATGATTCAATCATTTTGCTTTTATAAGTCTGTTGAAACTTTTTATTTATATGTGATTTAGTTTATGTTAATTTGTTTACTAGATATTTGTCTATTTCATTTAGGTTATTTAATTTGCTGGTGTTAAATTGTTTATAGTATTCTCTTATAATCCTTTGCATTTCTGTAAAGAAATGTCTAGTAATGTGCCTATTTCATTTCTGATTTTAGTTATTCATGCTTTCTCTCTCTTAGCCATTCTAGGTAAATTTTTTATTGATCTTTTGAAAAAACCAATTTTTGCTTCATTGATTTTCTCAATTGTTTTTCTACTCTTAGTTTCATTTATCTCTGCTGTATCATTTATCATTTTCTTCTTGATGGTGAGTTTCTGTTTGCTTTGCTCTTCTTTTTTAGTTCCTCAAGATGTGAAGTTAGGTTATTCATTTGAGATCTTTCTTCTTTTTTTAGTGTAGACATTTACAGCTATATATTTTCCGCTGAGGAGTGCATTGTCTGCATCCCATGAATTTTGTAATTTGTATTCATTTTCATTCATCTCTAATAATTTTCTAATTTCTCTTTTGATTTTTCTTTGATCATTTGTTTATTTAAGATTGGTTTCATATCCACATATTTATGAACTTTCCAATTTTTCTTCTGTTAATTGGTATCTTGTTTTCTTCCATATTGCTCAGAGAAAACACTTTGTATGATTTCAATGTTTCTAACATTTCAGGATTGTTTTGTGACCTAACATGTGGTCTGTTTTGGAGAATGGTCCATATGCACCTAAGAAAAATGTGTATTCTGCTGTTATTGCATGGAGTTGGTTTATAGTATTGTTGAAGTCTCTAGTTCCTCATTCATCTTCTGTGTCAATATTATATACATTAATTAAAGTGGAGTATTGAAATCTGTGACTGTTGTATAACTGTCTGTGTTGCCCTTCAATTACATCAATGTTTGCATCACAATTTTGGTGCTTTATTAGGTGCAAACATATTTATAATTTTTGTATCTTCTTGATGAATTGAATGTTTTATCAATATTTAAAGTCCCTTTATCTCTTTTGATTGTTTTTGACTTAAAGTCTTTTTAAACTAATATTAATACAGCCACCTCAGGTCTCTTTTGGCTTCTATTTCCAAGGAGCAATATTTTTTCCATCCTTTCACTATTAACTGATGTGTTTCTGAGTATAAAGCGATTGTATTGTAAACGTCACAGTTGGCCTATGCTTTTTTTCTTTTTTATCAATTCTGTCAATCTCTAGTTGGATAGTTAATTATTTTGTATTTAAAGTAATTCCTCATAATTTAGGGTTTTCTTCAGCTATTCTCATTTGCTTTTTTGCATGCCTTATAAATTTTGACCCACATTTCCTTCAATATTACCTTCTTTTTTATTTAGTTCATCTTTTGTAGTGAACCATTTTGACCCCTTTCTCATTCAGTTTTCTATATTTTTAGATATTCACTGTGGTTACCATGGGGATTACATTTAAAATCTTAATTCTAAACAATCTAATTTGACTTGATAAAAACCACTTCAATAGCAATCTCTGCTCCTGTATCTCTCCATCTCTCCATTTATGTTGTTTTTTTAATCACAAATTGATTTTTATATATTGTGTTCCTAATAACGTAGATTTATGATTATTTTTATGCCTATGCATTTTAGATCATGTAAGAAATGCAAAGTGCAATTACAAGCCAAGAATACGATAATACTTGCATTTATACTTACCCATATATTTTTTAGTGTGGATCATTATTTCATCATACAATTTTGAGTTATTATCTAGTCTTTTTTCATTTCTTCGAAAGGACCCCTTTAGCATTTAATGTAGTGCATTTCTAGTGGCAATAAACTCCCGCAGCTTTTGTTTATTAGGGAATTTCTGGAGATAGAATTCTTAGTTGACATATTACTTTCTTTTAGTGTTTTAAATATGTTTTCCCATTGCCCTCTGGCCTTGTTTTTGGTAAGAAAAAAGTGTTTTTAATTTTTTGAGAAGAGTTTGTATGCAATGAGATGCTTCTTACTTGCTGCTTTTATGATTCTCTCTTTGTCTTTAACATTTAACAGCTTGGCTCTAAGGTGCCTTAGTGTAAATCACTTTGAGTTTATCCTATTTAGAGTTCATTGACCTTTTGACTGTGTATATTCAAGTTTTTCATCAACTTTGGGACTATTTTGGCCATTATTTTTCAAATATTTTTCTGACCCTTTCTCTTTCTCTTCTGAGAATCCCAAAATTTATACATTGGTATGCTTCTCAGTGTCCCATAGTTTACTTAACTCTGTTTACTTTTATTCATTCATTTTCCTTTCTGACTCTTTGACTAAGTTATTTCAATTATATCATCTTCAAATGCACTGATTCTTTCTTCTACCTGTCCAAATCTACTGTGAGATTTGAATAGTACTCTAAATAGTGTTTTTTTTTTAGTTTCAGTTATTAAAAATTTCAGTTCTAGATTTTCTGTTTGGTTCAGTTTAAATTTTCAATCTCTTTATTGAAATTATTCTTTTGTTCATCCATCATTTCTTTTATTACCTTTAATTATTTATCCATGTTTTCCTTTAACTTGATAAATATATATAGGAGGAGTTCACATCTTTGGTTAATAATTCCAATGTCTGGACTTCTTCAGTGATGGTTTCTGTTACTTTAATTTGTTCCTTTGAATCTTTTCCTATTTCTCTGTATGTTTTGTGGGTTTTTTTTTTTGATGTTTTTGAAATCTGGATACTTGAATGTTATAACTCTGGACAGCAGATTCTCCTTCTTCCTCAGGGTTTTCCTTGTGTTTTGGGTGTTTGTTTAGTTTTGGTTGTTGTCTATATGTTTAGTAATTTTTCCATACTATTTTTGCATAAATTGTATTCCTTGTTATATGTGATCACTGAAATCATCATTCCTTTACCTTGTATTCAGCTACTGTTTTGGCAGCAATATCCTTGAATACCAGAAGCTCAGAAGAAAAAGAAAAAGAAAACCAAAAAATCTTTCCTAGTCTGAAGATTGGCACTCTGCTGCTGCCCTCTTTCAATGCTTAGCTCAGATTGAGCTGAGCATAAAGATTAGCTTGAGGTGAATGCTTAGCATCCTCTCTGGGCTTTTCTGAGCATTCATCTTGCCTTGGGTTTGTATGTGGTTTTCCCCAGTATTATTCTGGATGTCCTCCAAAGTGCTCTCTTCAGATTTTCCTCCTGGAACACAGAAGCTATAATGTTTCTTAACCATACAATTTGTCCTGGTAGGTGATTTGATTGTGCCCTTCCAGTCTATCTGCCACTTCTCCACCCCAAGTGAGTTCTGGGTTAGATGAAACAGAGATGTGTGTCTTAGCCAGTCATTCAAGTAACTATGATTTGGGTTGGACAGACATACATAACACTAAGTTTGTTTACAAGCTGTGCATTGATGCCTTGAACCAGAGACCAAGGAAATTTACTGGAAACATGGGCTGCCATCCACAGACTGTGGCTGAGCTGGGAAAGGGGTGGAACCAGAGCAAGTTAGTGTACCATGCAGCTTTTCTATGGTTTTTAGGTTGCCTTTTTCTTGATTGAGCATTTGCATGGTTGTAGTCTACTGTTGACTGTTTAACAGAATTCTGAGAAGGTTGGTTCAGTTAGTTTCTGCTTGTTTCTCAATGTTTATATGGGTGGGGTGTGAATTTCATGCTTCCTAATCTGCCATTTTACTGAAAGACTGTTTCCACTTTGGATTTTGACTCTGAGAATCTAAAAAGAACACTTCACAGTTTTTCTGTACATTAAACTCTTATTCTAGGGTTGGGAAAAAATAAGAAATTTTTCATTGTCATTTGAAAAATATCCTGCCGTACATATGGAGACAATGTTATCTGAACACGGCACAACTTAAATCTAGAAAGTGGCACAATATTCTCCAGCATAAATATGTGTAATAACTAGATTGATGAAAATGATGCAGTCTATGAATTTTTGTGTATTGTCAAAATTTTCAGAAAATATGATTGATCTTAGGTCCTCACAATTGGGAGGTTGTAGAAAGAAATAGAGATAAATATCTAAGTTTGGTCATGGAGGACTGAAGGTGTCAGAATTACTCTGAATTCCTTCATTAAATGACAGTGACCCATTTTAAGTTCCTAAACAGGGGAGTAGTAAGGAAGAAAATATTTGGAAAGAATGGTATAGCAATAATGTGCAATATGGATAAACTGTAGGAAGATAAACTAATTACAGCTCAAGTGAGGTGTTCTCAGTATTAGGGAAATTATAAAGATTACCTGAACAAATGCAAAGTAATGACATAACATTTTATTGCCCAATTAGATACATGCATAATAAACAAAAGTGTTCAATAAATTTTGGGATTTTAATGGGGGGAATTGGGAGAGTGTGATTCCCAAAATTAAGGATTAGATTTATAGGGAGAAACCATGAATCCATGAATTCCATTTTAATTGCATTGAGTATGAAGTGGAAGTGGAATATTCAGTAGCTAATACAGGTCAGATGTACTTTATGCTACACATTCTTCTAAGCACTTTATGCATCTTTACATATTAAATAACAAATAATAATGATACTATTCTGAATGATCATAAATTAATTTTAGACCACTGGCAATATTAAAATTAGAGGCCAAAGCTTTTCCAAAGGATTATCAGGAATTATTATTCTATGAGGGACTCTGTTAAGGACAAGAGCAATAATAATTTAAAAATAAATCAGTTTGCCTGTTAGTACAGATAGAATTGACTCACATATTCCTCTGAACATACCTCATAGAAGTCATGGCATTCTTGGGTAAACAAGAGCTAAACTTTCTTAAAGATCATTCATGTTATAATGCCTTAGTGTTACAAAATATTTATACCAGATTTTTGAAAACCATATAATTTCTTTTTAAAAGGGTCTTAGAAGTAATAAATAGTCATTTCATACAACCTATGCTTTTGCCTTAAGGCAGCAAGGACTTTTGCTTCTATTTGGACCAGTGTACAATAACTTTTTTTTCCTTCTTATTTATTAGATCATTCAACAGTTATATTACAGCCTAATTTGGAATAGTCTTATAATTTCTATCTAAGCTTGAAGTTGATCTCAACAGGAATAGCAGAAGTATATCCTCCTTTCAGTTTCCTGTTTGCATAAACAAATACCATACATTGGGTTGGCTTAATAGGAGTTCATTGGTTTCAGTTTTGAGCCTCAGAGAAATCCAGAATTCAGGCATCAACAAGGCAATGCTTTCTTTCTGAAGACTGTGGCATTCTGGGGTTGGCAGCTGGCTATACTTGGTAATGCACATGGCAGCTTCTTCTCCATGGTTCTTCAGGTTACCTTGACTTCTGGCTTCTAGAAGTCAAGAAGGCTGCATCCTGTGAGGTCTCTGTCTCTCTCTCTCTCTCTCTCTCTCTCTCTCTCTCTCTCTCTCTCTCTCTCTCTCTAAATATATATATATATTTATAAAGGACTACAGTGATCCAGATTAATGTCCAGCTTGATTAAGTTAAGCCACACTTTAACTGAAGTAGCATCAGAGATCTTATTTACAGTAGGTCGACACCCACCGGAGTTTGGACCAAGACCAAAAACATGCTCAAACTGTAGTGCACAATTCAATCCACAATAAACGTTGAGCAAAAATTGCATTCACTTAATAATTTCTCCGAGAAGAAAATGAATCACAAATTTAAAATGTTCAATATTAATATAGATTAAGTTTTTCTTTGTTCTGGAGTCTTAATGACCTATAGATATATACTTCCATAAAATCATGTTTAGGAATTCACAATCATACATGGTGACTCTATAGAACTTTTTGAAAAATAAAGTGTTAGAGAAATAAATCATGTTTATCACACACATCCTTAAGAAAACCTTTCTTTTTTCCAGCACATCTGTTCATTCCTCTTTTTCTCCCTAGACTTTTCCCTTCCACCATTCCTTATCCTCATAATATTCCTCTCTTTATTTCTACAACTGATACCATCATTTCCAGTTATTTCCTCACTACATTATTCCTTTGTCAAGTTTATCCTTGACTTTAATCACTCCCTTTCTTAATTATTTTGCTCAATAAGTAAGAAAGGGAAAGATTAAGTGGAACTAGGCTTGAACGTGACACTAAAACAGAAATATACATTACCTCTGAGTATAATCATCCTGGTTCTTTTGCTAAGAACTTACTATAGAAAGAGGAAAAATAACATTGTACCCATTAATATTTAATAGCACTAAAATAAAAAATTGGCAGATTTTATACTTATTAAATATTCATTTTGTTATTTTTTCTAAGTTGGAAAATTGCTTATAATTCATTATAAAAACTTCCTATGGTGCATAGGAATTCTGACTCATGGCATCTTCTATATGGAAAATTATTAAATTCTTACAGGACATATCCTCTTTTTTATAGTTTACAAAGCTTGGTAGTTCTTTCTTTTTAATTCGGAGAGATTTTTTTCTTCTTTTAATATACACATAATAATCCAACATTAGAGGCTAGCTATTTCTTGAATGTGAAAATATATAGTCTCCCTAGGTGCTAAATAACCATAAAAGTCAATTTTATAATCTCGGAGATAAAAATGATACTAATAATGTCAATAATACATTTTTAGCCTTGTACTCTATTAAACACTTATCTTATTTCTCATTTTAAAGTTGTGGAAGCAAAGGCAAAGTTCTGTGGAGGTTAAGGGTCTCTTCCATGCTTCACTGACAGTGGCATCAATAGGACCACAACCTAGTTCTGCAGAATTTATTTAATAGATTAATAGATTTTAAATTTCATTCTACTTCAAACAAAGAAGTGTGAAACAAATAAATTTTAAAAAAATAATGAGAATTTTAAAAGTCTCCTAGTATGGAAACCTAACTTAGTGCACTAATCAGAGGTTCTTATTTTTATCTCTCCATATTTGAATTCTACAGGGGACTTGAGCCAAGCAGTCTATAGTCTTGTTCCAGTGTTTTGAAGTCTGTGTTATACTCATAATCAAGTTCTAGAGATAAACAACTATTGACTGATCCTGCTCCACTCTGAAAATGTTTCATGTCCTAGTGATCCTTCTGTGATTTGAATGTGGTATAGATTCTGGAAGTTATATCAGCATTTCGAATATAATTACAGCTAAAAATAATAAATGCTTTAAGTAGCTATGCTAAGCTTTCATAATGCCCATTCACTTATATTTACTTTGATTTTACTGGAAAGGTTGAGATTTCCCTTTAAATTGTCTTTAAATGGAAAACATCTTGAAATTATTCTGATGCATATGTTCATAATTAATTAAATTAACTATGAAAAATTAGGATGTATGCTTCATTTGCATAACCATCTGCTATGTTTGCATAAACACAGCCCAGGAGCTATAGCTTAACTACTGAAAGAAATATATAGCTTTTATAAACCCCATACTCTGATGGAGTTTTCCTAGTTGCTTAATACTGAATGATCACATCTACAAATACTTTTCAATCTCTGGACAATCAGGTAATACATCTAGGAATGTGAGTTTAGTATATCTATTTCTTTATTATTTATTTATTTTTCCTTCTCAACTATTACACCTTTGGCCAAAGCTACAATTCTCACTTGGCTTCACTTCCTCAGTCTTTGCTGTATGTTGGCAGAGGTTTCATTTTGAGCATATGAAAATTGTGACACCTCTGATATCTGTGTGGTGATATCAAGTCGACATTCAATCATATAAACTGTAAAGTTGGAGGAAAACATGTGATGGAGATATAAATTTCATAAGTGTGTTAGATGGTGGTTAAGACATGGGATTACCTAGAGAAAGCACTTAGAGAAAATAAGGGAGGTGCTTTTAGACACTAATGTTTCATGATGGGAGGGGTTGGGGGTGAGTGGAACCAGCACAGGCAACAGAGCAAATGTACCCAACCCAAAGGAAGAAACTGAGGTGACTTTGCATTTCTAGAAGCCAAGAGAAGAAACAGTCCAAAAGAAGAGCAAATTGTCAATTGAATCATATGCTGCTGATAGATCAAGTAAGACAATAATTAGGATTGACCTTTGGATTTTGCAACTTGAGTATCTTTGGTCACATTTAAAGAGACAGTTTTATTGGAGGGATGGGAATCTGTAACTGGAATGGTCTTAAGAGAAAAGGGGAGTGAAGAATTGGAGAAAATGATTACATATGTCTCTTTTTTTGGAGTTTGCTGTAAGGAAAGGAGAACAATGGAATCACATTGGAAGTAGAAATAAGGGTTAAGAGGTTTTTTTTCAGGTGCGGATAGTAATATCATGCTGCGTTTTGATGAGAATAATCAAGCAGAAAAAGTAGAGAAGCAAGAGAAAGTGGGCGAAGATCTGGAACAATATTCTTAACTAGACAAAAGATGCTGAAAATCAGTGAGGAAGTAGAGTGGTTGCATTAGTCAGGCTCATAAATGGGTCCTCCATAGAAATAAAAGATAAAGTATACTGTTCACAGTTGCATGTATGTGTATAGATGTGTGGATGGGAGATTTTGATCAATCTCTCTATTTTAACTTTTTCTTTGTTAAATGTGAAGTAAGTTCAGAACTGAGAGTGAGAAAGTAAAAACACTGGGAAAGAAATAGAGTAAAGAAAAGGGTTGAAGTCATTATTTAGGAAAAAAGGAAGGAGTGAATGGGTTAGGGAAATATGATTTTTTTCAGGCCATTTTAAGGATGTCTTGAGGTTACTCACAATGATATAAAAGTGAGAAACGTTCAGCACTGTTTTTGGTTGTTGTTTTTTTTCCCTTAGATACATTCAGACTTGAGTTTAGGTTTAGAATTTAATTTAACCAGGGTCATGTTTTAGTAAAATGAATATGTCAACAAAAAAGGGGAGGGGCAAAGATGATGACGTATGCAAAGGAGTGATAATATAATAATAATAATTCATGAGAGGAAAGTCAAGGCATGAGGGATTTAAAGGCAGAAAAAAATTGGCAAAATCAATGTTTTCTAGGTTCTGATAGGGCCACAATATTTTGAGAATAAGGAGTTAAGTAAAGTAAACTGGAAAATGGGAAGTGGCGGTTGGGTGGTTGAATGTACAATAAGGTTATGAGTAGGTTGTAGTTATTGTTAATAAATATATCTAAAATAGAGAGAAGAGGAGATATGTGGTGGGAGGTACAGGAAGGGATATTAGTTTTATGACAATGGAAGAATTGTAAATGCTCAAGAGGAAGACAATGATCCAGGATATAAAATCTTAAAAAAATGAGTAAGAGAGGCTTGGGAACCAGCAAATCAATGCAAGAAGGAGGAGTGGTAGATAAGAGAATCTGAAGACACAAGACTCAAATGTAAATGTATTATATTTATTTATTTTGCTTACTGCAACTCTCCATTTATCAGAATATAAGGAGGATGAGGACATAGACTTCCACATTTTTTTTTTCAATTATTCCAGTATCTGTGACTGAAAAAGTTCCTGGCATATAATAGTCATGCATTTGTTAATGAATAAATAATCACATCAATAAAAATCTGGCAGACAAAAATAGCCCAAATATGCATTTGTTCATGGTGTAATAGTGACTCAAAACAAGTAGTAAACAGTTCTACTAGGAAAGGGTGACTCAGAAAAGCTTTCTGAGAAAAGGTGATTTCTGAACTGAATTCCTGGAACATGGTAATGTGCTATCAAGTAGAAATGAGGAGAGTGGAGGAAAATTCTCATTTCCCACTAGAAAATGGAAAGTGGTGGTTGGGTGGTTGAATATACAATAAGGTTATGAGTAAGTTATAGTTAGTGTTAATAAATATAGCTAAAATAGAGGTGGAGGCAGTAATACCAGTAAAGGGAAATTTACAGAAGAGGTGTGTGAAAACAGGTATGAATTAGTTTATGATTCTAAGAATGATTTTGTTGTTACTTTACAATAATTCATTGAAAAATACAATATATTGTTAATAAAAAGTAAGATAATAATATCTATAATCTATTCAGGGGCAATTGCTGCTACCAATCTGTTATTTATATATCTACACATATACATGAATAGATTTTTAAAATCTCATCATCATTATGCAATGCAAAATTTGTCATGACTTGCTGTCTATCTCACTACTTCAAGGTCTGCCTCATTTTTTTTGTTAGCACCATTTTATCTTGGCAGGAGTGTTGAGGGGTGAATGTGGAAAAAATGTGATAAATTATTCAAATTTCCTTGTTCATTGACCTTTAGGTTGTTCACAAGTTATTTGCAATGATTAGAACTATCTTTTAGGGTTTGTGACAAAGTGGGTACAAATATATTCCAGGAAGTGGAACTGCTGGGAAGAACTATTGTTATATGGTAAATACAGAAGATATTGTCATCTGATAGGGCTGCATCAATTTATACACCATGGTCTATGAAATTTCTAGATGAATGTAAGGATTTTTAAGTAATTTTGTGACTACTAACCATAAAACATTCTTTCATTTACTCAAAGTTCAATCCAATATGAAGTTATTAAGTGCTTTCTATTTTTTCATGTATTGGGGAAGTGATTTCATAACTAAGTCATTGTCTTCGAGGAGTTCAAGTCTAGTGGATGAAATTCGTAAATCAAATAATTATAAATGATGTGGAAAGTGCTATCGTAGATCTTTGAAGAGGATATTACCAGAGCACGTAGTAAATGTATTCTCATTTCTGTTAGAATTTGGGAAGGAAGCATCACAATTTAGAAGAAGGCTTGTGAAGGAAAAGTAGAGATGGCAGTTGAAGAACAAGGCTTCATGTGAACAAAGTCTAAGGGGTTAGGAACTGCGTGTGTCCTTTGTGGCTCTACACACAGTTTCATATTGTTAAGAGCATGAAGTGTGAAATTTATCATGGCAGAAAATGAGACTGCAGGGGTAGACTAAGGTCAGATCTTGGATGAACTTGAAGGCTATTTTAATGAGCTTGTGTTTTATGTGCTAGATGATGGGGGAGCTTCACAGAGTGTTAAGCGAACACAAAAATGATCATATTCAAATTGCTGATTATTGTGTGGTGAATGAGTTTGAGGAGAGTGTGATTGGTGACGGTTACCAGGACAACCTAAGACATTAGGTTGAAATGGTTGGCAATAGCCATTTCAATTCCATTATTTCAATATAGAATTTCAACTTTATCTTACCTGAAATTAAAGATTTTAAATAGTGAATTAACATAATTAAATATATGAATTAACATAATTAAATAGTGAATTAACATAATTAAATATAAATGTTAGAAAGATTATTCTTAAAACAATATGAAGTATAAGTGAGAGTAGTACAAAGTGCTTGGTGCAGTGCTTGTTCATATAATTTGCCAGACCAATGATGACTATCCATAAAATATTTACGATCTTCTAGCAATTATTAAAGCAAGTCAAGCAGCTCAAAATTTAAAAAAAAAACACCTTTCAATTTCTTGTATTTTTCAAATTTTCTACAATCAGAAGCATTCTTTTTTTTTTTTTTCAACGCAGCAGGTTGTGAAGAAGTCCAGGAATAATAACTTGTATCTTTCAGGCTCTGAACCAAATGGAAATTAAAACGATAATCAGTAGCAAGAAAGACTAAAATATTAACTTTATTATGGATGAAGACAAAAGTGTCCAGCGAAGATAGTTTGACTCTCCAGTCTCTCATTAGAGGAAGGCACACTAGAAGGAGGTAGCAATGTATATTGAGTACCAATTTATTTACCTCCCAAACTCCCTGCCCACATCACTTTTCTGGAGGGAGGAAGGAGCTGGGCAAGAGTAATTTCCTCCTTTTCTTCCTTTCAATCTTTTGGTTTTAACCATAAATCAATTTCTGACCAGTAGTGCACTGTGGTTTACTGCTTACCAGAATGATACAGTTACAAACTCCTGAGGCCATTCCCCACATACCAATCACTGCTCTTCTGTATCTTTTCCCTAAAAGAGTAAGTTTTGTTTTGTTGTTTAATCCTCAGGTGTCTCTGAAATGAGTCAGATATGTCTTTTAATTAAATTTCATTCAGGACTTCTCTTTTCACCAGGCTGAAAGTTCTTTCTTATCACATCCTGTTCAGCCACATTGGCCAGTTTAACTTATTGGAGGTTCTGTAATGGGATAATATGACATCATAAAGGAACCCTAATTTTAAAATACTAGCCATCCCATTCATAAAATGCCACCCAAGTTGAGATGCCATGCGTTGTAAAAAAATCTTTTCCCATTATCAAATCCCAAAAATGAACTTTAAAGATTTAAGCTTTTTTGCAAATTTAAGTGCAGAAACAGAGTCTGAAAGAATTCAATTTTAAACTCAACTTCAATGCTCCTTGGCAAAAGTCTAAAGTCTAAAATTGTTAAATTAAATTTAATTCCAAAAGTCATCCTCATTGTGAAAAAACTCAACAAGAACCATCTCAATGCCCGAATGTAGTTGGAATTTTTTTTAGAAGCTACAATGGGGCTGTCTTTCACTGGAATGAGGTCCAAGAAATTATATTAGTTTAACACCAATTCTTCTTTAGTTTTACTTTGAAAGAATTTAAAGCATTAATAAAATGTGCAAGATTATCCCACACTGAGCCAATGCTTTCCAAATTAGGAAATACACATATGTTGATCCCCTAGGCTAATTATCCCAAGAGTTTTAACTCTAGTTGTAGTTTTGTGAAGAACTCCAACAGACACACACACACACACACACACACACACACACACACACACACACACACACACACACATCCCAGTATGAAACCACTGGTACCTGAGTGAAGGAGGATAGGTGGAGAAAAAACATTTGTGTTCTCTTTGTTAGAATGCTAGTTGGCTATGCCAACTGTCTGAAGTTTATGAACTGTGAATCTAAACTTATCTGGGCATGATACTTTCTCAGGGGGTGAAAAATCCACATGCCTACTGTCAAATTTGAGGAGTTGCTACCTTCTTACAAAGTTCAGAATTTTGTGGTAACTGCACTCCTTCTGGTGCTTCTCTTTCTCATCTATTATTTCTAAGTATCCCCCTGGTTCCTCCCTCCTACCAATAATGAGCTGTGTGTGGCCTCTATAAATGAAAACAAAAAACACACAAACTTCCTTTCTTGCATGAGAAGGCATTCCTTGTAGGGTACTGAAATGTTCTACTGCGTCTTTTGTGAAAGAATTGCTTAGATCTGGGAAATTCGCCTCCTAAGAACGGATCTTTCCTCTTTCCTTGTATATAATGAATCTCTCCAGAGCCAGATTTAATTTTTGTGCCACTAGGCATGTCTTCAGCATGTGTTCAAACCACAGGAATCCAAAATTAGTCAGGTTGCCTTTTGGAACTGATTTCAAATAGAATTTGTGGTATCAGATCTGGATGTGCTAGTGATCTTTTATAGGATTCTATAGTGCAGATTGATTAACTGTCTTGCAGTTTAATTCAACAAATATAGTTTATTCCATAATGTCTAAAGGCCTCCAAAAGAAATGACTCTGTTTTCACTTATAATTAAATCAATCCTCAGCTTTACCTGTTTGCTAAGATTCTATGGATCTACCCAAGACAGCTGCCAATTGCTCATATGAACAGGTTCAACATACTGGAGCCTTAACTAAAGCCATCATCTTCCTGAGGTCTCTGACAAAATCTTGTCTGCACTTAAGAGTTCAATATTTAAAATATACATGTTTTAAAGATATACATGTATAAAAAGCATTTGTTGTATATTTGATATCAAATACAGTTGGATGTCCTGTATTTTCATTTATGAATCTGGAAACCCTGCTGCATTATTTTTTGCTCAGGTTTGTGTCTCCAACCCTTTCCCACTACTTCTGGGACCAACAAAGTCTCCAGGCCTTTGGCTACAGTCTCTGTTTTTATTCAATTCTTGGGCAGCCCAAACACTATTTGCTTGAGGCTACTTCAACTCACAAGGTCAATCAATCTCTAGAGAAGCAATCACCTTTGGAGAGAGCTTCCAGAAGCTGGCATCCCCACTAATGTAAAAATACCAAGCGCCCTAAAGTTCCAAGTTAATTGCCCACATTATAACAGTTAGCAGATGGCCAAATAAAATATTTCATACACTGTTTATTCTATACACCATCATTTTGGTCCTAAAAATGTCAACTTTGCCTCAAACTACTCTTTGTATGTGAACCAGATTTTGGAGCATTAGGGGATTATTCACTGCCCCCCCACCCCCAAATTGCGGCTGACTCCAACCCCCGAAAGGAAGGCTTCTGCTACTATAGAATTCATAGCATGGAGAATTGTGATGGGAAACACATGCCTTCTGCCAGCAGGCTCATTTGAGGTAACCACATCCACTTTATTCTTGCCACTTGTCCAATCAGAGAAGTGAGCAGAGAGCCAGAGAAAGGGAATTATATTAATTGAATTCTCTGCTCTTGGAATGGAAGAGTGTGAGTGGGGAAAATTATCCCTACTTAATAATCAGAAAAAAAGAATAAAGCTAAAGAAAAGCTACAATACACAACTGATAGAGTACATGTTCAGAGATGGAGAGAGTGAAGTCACAGGGAGAGTACCTGGCTCTGTCGCCAGTATTTGATATGGGGAGAGTGTTAAGCACGCAGGAACCTTGTGAACTCCTGAGCTTCTCAACTGCTGCCTCTACTGCTAGGCAACTTGACGTGAAATCAGGTTCTTCCTCTCTCAAGCTGAGTAATCTAGTTAGAACTCCTTACCCTCCCTGTGCCTCAATTTAGTAGATTCCAACAGGTGAATAGAAGCTGAGTCTTATGTGATGTTATGAGCATTAAGTGAATAAAAAAGTTGAATGTTTGGGATGGTTTCTAGTGCATAAGTTTTCATTCAGTGATTACATTATTCTAAATAACATCTTTCCCCTGACTAATTTTTCTTCTTTCCTTTTTTTTCCTTCTCTCTCTCTCTCTCTCATTCATCCATATACCTACTCATTTATTTACTTAGTGGAAATATGTGGTTTCCTTACCCTCTTATTTATCTCCTGAAGAAGAGCAGAACAGAGTGTTGGAGCAATTTTTCTCAAATAGCACTATACAGTAAGGAGAATGGGTCTGCTATTTTCCTCAAGGAATCTGGATATTGAGAATAGAGAAAAAAATTCTTAGGTGCTAAGAAATTACAAGAGAGATAGCCTCATTAATTACATTGCTAAGTAAAAGAGAAGGGGAACATATGCCAGCCTAGTTGGGAAAGGTTATTAAGATAGATATGTCAGTGAGATTTATTCATGATGAAGGAGAGTGTAGTGTTCTGTTTTCATGAAATGAGAATGCTATCTGGAGGCTCCAAGTGTCCACTCCCTCCTGCCAAATCGGTTGGCTCTGAAGACAATATAATACATTTGGAACTTGAGATAGGGTATTTGATAACTATAGTTTTCATCTGTTTTGTGGGCATGTCATTCTTGCTTGCTTTTGTTGTCTGTAGGGAGGTACCTGGTTCTTTTATTTTTATTTTTTTATATACCTGTTATATGAGATTTGATCTTGATACATTTCTATGGCTCAATTTTATTTGAATTTAGTTTTCCTAAGCTTTCAAAAGACAATATGGACTGGGGGATCTTTTCTACTTCCACAGACATTTCTTCTCTTTTTCCTGTGTGTGTGTGCGTGTGTATATGTGATTGTGAGTGTGTATGTGTGTAGTGAACAAATGCATGGTGGATTGATTTTTAACATTCCTTCACCCTATCACCTCCCCCACTTTTATGTGGACATTCACTTTCTAACATCAATTTCATGATAACTTTTGATTCCACTCTTAACACTTTCTCCTCAGTGTGGGTTCATATCTGGGATGTTCTTAGCATGTTCTCCTCAGTGTGGGTCACTGTCTTGGAAGTTCAGCTTCGAGATTCAAGATTCAGTTTTAAGCCCTAAATGTTCAGTTTTGAGAGTTCATAGGTGTCCTAGCCTCTGCAGTTATAACCTTGGATCCCCTACACTTACTTTTCTGTAGAGTGGGCAACATTTTCCCTCTATTTCAACTGCTTTTCTGAAGTTGTCTCATCATGGTTTCCAGTGAGTAACTGATAATGATTTTGGGGTGCTCCTTTTTTAGGTCTCTGAGATGCCTTGTTTCTACCCTTTGTTTTCTTCAGCTCAAGTTTTGATATCATGCAAATATTTTTTACTATCTAATACTTTGGAGTTGATGGAAATACCTTGTTCTTGGTTTAGTTGCAAAAGTTGACTATGAGATTTTCAATTTGTTATCTATTTTCTTTGCTTGGCTTTTAATGTGGGGATTTGAAGAGACTCAAAATTTATTCCATCATTACCATTTTTCAAGAATCATTGTGTAGTAGGGAAATACCTTAATTTAATCTAATGTATTTACTCATTTTAATGATTCTGCTCCCCTTCTTTCCTTCCTTAACCCTTACCACACATCAGCTCACCTGCCATTTCAGTCACCTTGGGGTATTTGGAAAAGGTGGACTCAGAAGAACATCAGAGTACAATGGAATCAATTATCATCATTTGAAATCTAAAATTGTATTTCAAAACTTCTGAAAGTCATCATTTTTGTTTAAAAAAGCATTTGATCTGCCAAAGTATAACATTTATATTCTAAATGCCAAAGTTATTTAAAAACAAACACAGATTTAGGAAGAATGTTTTCTGATTTAAGGTCCATATTTCCTACCCCAGACTTGATAAAGATTTCATGGCTGGTGTGGAAGTGACACCAGGGAAGACAAGAATAGAATCTAATACTGTTGGGAATCTCTGGAAACTAGGCTTGAATTGAGCATGGGGATACAAAGTATAATAGAACCCAAATTATATTTTAGGGAATGAGACTGTAGAGATGACTTCTGTACTAATTCCTTCAAGGAAAACTGAAGCGAGTAGAGGACTGCTGGCTTTGACTCTTTAAACCTGATTCAGTATTGCTGGGTGGGATCTTTTGATTAAGTTGTTTCCATGGAGATGTGTCTCTACCCATTCCCTTTTAAGGTGGGGTCACTTACTGGAGTCCTTTAAGAGGGAACCATATTGGAAAGAAGCTTCAAAGCCCTCACAGCCAGACACCTTTGGAGATTAAGAAAGAAACAGCACCCTCCCCCCACCCCCCCCAGGAAACTGTTTTAAGAAGTCAATAAGAAAGCTAGTAGATATTGCCATGTGCCTTCCCAGCTGACAGAGGTATTCCAGACTCAATAGACTTTCTTGAGCCAAAGTATCTCTCTCTAGATGCCTTAGTTTGGACATTTTTGTAGTCTTATATATGTAAACTTGCAACTTAATGATTTCCCTTTATAAAAACCAGTCCATTTGTGGTATATTCTGGCAGCTTTAACAAAGCAAATTACTAGGAGTGGGTGCTTAAATTATATTTGAATAATTAGTAAAACAGAAATTTATTTTCCATATTCAAAAGGTAACACTTGAGTCTTGTTCTCTGGTGTTTGTCTGAGGCCACCACTTCCAGATAGCCTCTGATGGTTGAAATAGTGGGTGAAAAGGTGTTGAGCTTGAAAGGGGGGAAAAATAAATGAGACTTTCATTTATGAACTAGTACCTCAAATACCTGAACTAACCATTTTATAACCTCTTGCTTTTCTGACCCAAGTAACAGTAGCCAGCACTGAAAATTAGAGGGCCCTAAAGAAGAAAGAAAATTAGAAGAAATACCCTAAAGTAATCTTCTCATATGTGAATGAAGATAATCGGCCTGAGGGTAATTATTTATCCTACACAAGTGAAAGATTTGTCAAATCAGACTCAGCTGCATCAGAGATCTTAGCAACAAGCTTTACTATTAATTGTATGTATACCAGCTATCAAGAAACATAAGAACCCAGGGTGAAGATAGACACATTGAGGGTTGCTCCCCAGATCCTTTTTGTTGCTACATTAAATTATGGAGTCTCTGGCCTGGAGTGATGAAGTCTCTAAGTGGCAAATGTGGAATATTACATCATACAGCCTGGAGCATTTAATTTATGAAATCTTTCCATTAATAAACCTATTTATGTGACATTTTCAATAAATCCATAGATCTTGAGTTTAGCAAAAGCAGGAGTATTCCATAAAAATTGAGCTATCATTAGCTGAAAAGGTTACAGTTAGTAGTATATTTTATATATATCCTACTATATATATTTAGAAAGAGATTTTGTCATATCACCTGACTGTTCCCAGAAGCCTCCACCCTCACCCCCACATCCCAGTAAAAGTAGTGACTGGTCCACAGGTGATCTTTTTAAACTCCTGCCACCCCAATTACCAAAGAGACAAATAATCACTTTCAGAGACTTTTATTTAGACCTACATTTAATTCCAAGTGCATCTTCATGTCTCCTATAAAAAGAACTTTATAGTGGAAAGAATATTCAAGACAATCCCTGCCCCCCCCACACACATATACACACTCAACACATACAACATGATCTCACAGAAATCTGGAAATGATTCTAATTGACATCTCTGCCTATTCAGGGATCATTTCTTTATTTTTAGCAGATATGTTGATGCCCAACTCCATTTTTCTCCATGCCTCAGAAAGAGTTCTGTATAAAGCCTGCTTTTTGAGATTGTTGAAGTACATCAGAGCTCAGTCTTGGACTCTTTTCTTGTAGTTTCTCTTCTAACCCTCTGGTTACAAATACCATTAATATGTAACTGAGACACCCATTTGCCTGAACTTCATATGAGTATATTAACCGCCTTTTTTATACCTCCACTAGAGGTTCTGATGCACATGTCAAACTTAACATGTACACACACACACGCACACACATACACACAATTCTACTCCTCATCAAATTTGTTCCTTTGACAATATTTCCCATTTCAGTTAATGCCATCATCCACCTCTTTACTTGTGTTTCAGTTTCCTGGATGCTGAAACAAATGCCATACAATAGGTTGGCTTAAACAATGGGAATGTATGGCTCATGGTTTTGAGGCAGGAAGTTCAAAATTGAGGCATCAGCAAAGCAATGCTTTCTTCCAAAGCTATGTCATTCTGAGACTGGCTGCCAGATACCTTTGGCCCTTGCATTTTTTGTCACATGGCAATGTCTTCTTTCTCCTCCAGCTTATACTGACTTCTAGCTTCTTCCTATGGCTTCCTCCCTGCATGTCTGAATTTCATTCTGCTTCTAAAGAACTCTAGTAATCCTGATTAAAGCCCTACTTAATCCATTTGGCCATACTTTAACTAAAAATATCATCTTTATCTTTCAAAGGTCCAATTTATAATGGGCTTGCATTTACAAGAATTGATCAAGATTAACAACATGTTTTGTTTTGGGATACATAATTCAATATACTGCAAGTTATAAATATAAGAAATGCCTGAATTACAATAACTGTCTTTCTTCCCTTCCACTTTTAATTATAAGCAAGTCTGGTCCATTCCATTCCCTGATATCTTCTCTCATTTTTCCCTGCTAATATCCTGGAACAAAACATAATTTGTCTTTTACCTAGGCTAAGGCAATGACTTCCTAACTCTTCTTCTTCTACTTTTGACATCTTCTATTCCTTTTGCCCCAGAATGGCAAAAGTGATCTGTCTGTGTAAATCAGATTGTTATTCTTCTGTTAAAACCCTCCAATGACTATTCCTTTTGCCCTTATCATAGTTTCATAGCCTATATGATCTAATCTCTTTCTACTTGTATAAAATGCATCACAGACTACTATCACACCTGCTCAGTACACTCCAACCATTGCCGTCTCTATCCTTTTCCTTCTGTACAGACCAGACCTTTTATTTCCACTTTTCTATTAGTCTTTTTTTTTTTTTGGACTGGGAAGCTCCTCAGGTGTTTTCCATGGTGGATTGATGCTCATTATTCAGCTCTCAACTCAAATAACATGTCTTCAAAGAGGCTGTTCCTGGCAAAGGGTGATATTTTATGCATACAAAGATCTTCACTAACTGTATAAAGCCAAAAGTAGAGAGGCTTATTGTGTATAGAACATAAATTTTCTGTAACACACAATCTAAATTCAACCTGCCTAGCTGGCTCATTTAGAAAATCAAACATGTGGAGCCCAGAATAGGAATGAGGACTTTGTAAGACAGTATAGATTAATGGAATACCTGGAAACATTACAGACTATGATGGGCTGATAATTAAATAGTATTGGTAGAGTCCCCTGAGGGACTGGAGAAAAAATGTGGAACTATTAAACTTTCCTACCTGGGAAACCCTTGGTACTCTTTCAAATGTAAGGGACTCCCAAGTAAATAGGCCAAGCCCTTGATTTTTAGGTTTGCCCTTAAGGAACTTATTTCTGTAGCAGAGAAGCTAAGCCTACCTACGATTATGCTTAAGAATTGTTTCTAGGAAGCCTCTTTTGTTGTGCAGATGTGGCCTCTCTCTCTAGACCCAACTCTGCAAGGGAAATTATTACTTTCTTCATTATGTGGGACATGACATTCAGGTGTAAAAGTCTCCCTATCAATGTGGGACATGACTCCCAAGAATGAGCCTGGTCCTGGTACTGTGAGATTGACACACCTTCCTGACCAAAAAGGGGGAAGAAAATGTAACAAAATAAGATATTAGTGGCTAAGAGAGTTCAAATAGTGTCCAGAGGCTATTATAGATAATACTATTATCTTATCTTCAGCTAGACATTACTAATTGCCATAATTTGCCAAACCCCAATCAACATCATTCCTGTTAACCCAAAGAACAACTAAGGCTTTAACTGAGACTCTATAAAAAGTTTCATGCACTAAGTCCATTTTCCTGAAACCCACAACTCCACAGGGTTCCTAGGTCAGACAAGTTCTGAAACCCAGAGGGGCCAGCCTCTCCAAGAGAATCAGCTAATTCCATCCCCCGTCCTATATTGCTGACATCTCAACAATATATGAAAAAGTTAGAAGTGGCATAGCTCAAAGATCCCTATAGATTAGGAGAAGATTCAAAGGAGAAGGAGAAACTATAACAGAGAATGATAGGATTTAACATATGAGTATGACTGCTGAATCACTATGGTGATTTATTTTAGTCTCCAGTGTTTTGGAGCAACTAGAAGGTAAGACCTGAAATTGTGGAATGGTAACCCATGCCAAACATTGAAATCTGTAACTACTTGTTAAAATGTACTTTGAAAATTACTACTTTTTTGGTGTGTATATATGGTATATTTCACAATTAAAAAAAATAAAGAGGCTCTCCCAGATCACCCCATGTTAAAGTCCCTTTTTGTCTTTCTTTATTTCATTACTTTATATCTTGTATAGCACTATTTACAATGTTATTTCTTTGTTTATTGTTTTATCTTCTTCAGGTGAAATGAATAGGGACATTATCTCTCTTGTTCGATGTAGTTCTAAAATAATACAGGCACTCAATAAATGCATGTTAGATGAATGGAAAAAAACTTTCTATATTAATACTAAAGGAAAAAGTCAATAAAGTGCCATATATTGTCAACTTTCAACATTCATGTTTATGTGCCCTGAGGAAAGATGTACCACCTTGCCTTTCTCCTATTGTCCCTCAATAAATTGTATGACACTTGCTCATATTCTTAATTCTGTTTTTCTTCTTATAGTTTTTTATATTATTTTAACCTGCCAGTTTATAGTTCTAAGGGCATAAATATGCTAAACTAAGGCATCCAGAGAAAGATACTTTGACTCAGGGAAGGCCAATCTGGGAAGGTATGCTGGTATCTGCTGGTGCTTTTTCCCAGCTCATTGCTTCCAGCTTCTCATGCCAGTGGTTTCCTACCTAAGCCTCTGTGGGCCTTCATTTGGTCCTCTGGGACACACCCTTGGGTTCTGGCTTGCTCAGCACCCACATGGGAAGGCACATGGCAATATCTTTTGGGTTCTTAATCTCCAAATGTCCATGTCTAGGTATCTCTGTCAATTCTGAAGTAACTATATCTCCCAGGGCTTCTGCATTTCCAAATGGCTGTGTCTGCATCTGTACCTGGGTTTCACCAAAAAGTTTTCCCTTTTAAAGGACTCTACTAAACTAATCAAGACCCACCTTCAAAGGGTGGAGTCACATTTCTATCTAATCAAAAGGCCATGTCCACAATTGGCTATGTCACATCTCTATAGAAGTATTCTAACCAAAATGTCACAACCGCAACCAGATGTGTCACATCTTCATGGAAACAATCCAATCAAATTTTTCCACCCTAAACAGTAGATCTAGTCTCACAAAACTGGATCAGGTTTAAAACATGGCTTTTCTGGGGTACATAGTAGTCTCAAGCCAGCACAGGGCTAATTGATGAATTGGATATTACTAGTTTGTTTAACTAAATACCTATCTACAATTTTTTCAATGCTTCCACTGTGTTCCATAAAGTATGAAAATACATATTTGTAAGATGAATGTTTGATGTATGAGAACAAGTGGGTGGTATAGGATGATCAGTTTGCTTGGGACTGAAGGAAAGATTTCACTGGTGACACTGGGATAGGCTGAAGCAAAATGGGATGGTTCTTCACCTTAGTAACCGCAGGAGCTGAGGCATTTAGTTGCTCCTGACATAAACATATTGTGTGTATAGTATTACCACATTTGGTACTCACTCATAACAACTGAATGAAATAGATTTTATTATTATCCTCATAATAAAATGAGAATATAAAAAAATTAGTTACACATCTCAGGCTTCGGAATTAAACCCCACTAAAACTTGACTTCAAACATAGCTTTGTTGATCTGAAGATATTTATATTGTCCAGGAGTAGGTGGATTCCAAGTAGGGAAAATCATTACTCTTTAAAATTGAATCAGATTTTGGTATCAGAGAAGTGGGGTGCTGCGGTTTGCAAATACCAAACATTTTGGAATGGCTTTTTACTTGGATAAAGGGAAGACTCTGGAAGGATTGTAAGAAAAGGCTGGTATTGCTGTGAAGAGACTGTTGGTAGAAATGTGTACTCTAAAGTTAATTCTGATGAAGTCTTGGACAGAAATAATGCATGTGTTACTGCAGACTGGAAGGAAGATCACTCTCATTTTAAAGTGCAGAGAATTTGGCAAAATTGTGTCCTGGTGTTGGACAGAAGGTACAATTTGAAAGTGATGGGCAGGGATACTTAGCTGAAAAGATTTCCAAATGAAATGTGGAAAATGCAGCATGGATGGTCCTTGCAGCTTATAGTAAAATGTGACAGGAAAGAGATAAGTTGAGAACTGAACTCTTGAATACAAAGAAACCAGAAATTGATAGTCTGAAAAATTCTAGGCCTCCAAAAAGTGAGACCACAGTGAATAGAGCCCCACATGAGGATTTAATAAAACATGGAAGCAGACAGCTATTACAGGACAAGGGAGGATTGGAGATGGAGTTATCCAGAAAGGATTTGTGGAAAGTCTGATTATTTGACAATGATCTCTGTATACTGCATGGAAAACCAGAAAATTTCTTGCGAGAACTGTATGGATGAAATCACCATTAGTCTGGACTAAAAGGAACAGAAAAAGGACAGATTTAAGGAAAAATTACTTCAAAGGCAGAACCATGGAAGCTAAGGTCTGAAGCCAAGAAATCTCAGGCTGGAAGGGCAGATACATTCACATGGGAAGGTTGAGTATGCCCTGGAATCAGAGGGCAGGCTTCTGCCTTGATGTTCAGGAAGAGGTTCGTTGCTCCAGGTCTCAGATAGAGTAGAGCACATAAACTGGGGACTGGAGGGAGCCTGAAGATCACCCCATTGTTCTGAAAGGGTTGAGCATTTGCCCCAGATATGGCAGAGACCCTGAATGCTGCCCTGAGGCTTAGAGAGAGTGGAACCAAAAGAAAGGTGGTCCCCTTAATGCATCCCAATTTTGCAACCCTCATCCCAGTGTTTGGAGAGAACAGGGACACTGCATAGGTCCTTAGAAAGGTGGGACTGCCACTTTCTAAAACCCCAAGGATGAATGACTTTCAGACACTGAGATCCAGTGGAGTATGCTCTGCAAGTTTTTGGAACTGTTTGGGACTGGTGACCCCTGTCTTCCTTTCATTTTCTCCCTATAGCAATGGCAACATGTATCCTATGACTGTCCCTCCTTTGAAAATTGGAAGCAGATAACTTGAATTTCACAGGTCCATAGTCAGAGGGGAGTTTTTTGCCATAGAACAGACCATGCGCGTAACTGACTTTGATGAGCTTTAGTTCTGTTTTTGACTTTGTATTGTATTTGTATTAATATTTAAATGGTTTAAGGCTTTTGTGATATTGTGATGAAATGAATGTATTTTGCATATGGAAAGAACATGTCTTTTGGGGGTCCAGAGGATGGAATATTCTGGATTGAAACTATTATGAATCCCACAATAGCTATTTTCTTTCAATCCTAATCCCATTTTGTGGGGCCAGATGTATCGTTTCAAGTGAAACCTTTGATTACATTGTTTGCATAGAGATTGACCCACTCAATTATGGGTGTGACATTTTGATTAGATTACTTCCATGGAGATGTGACACTCCCAAATGTGGGTGTGACCTTTTTAATTAGATGGGGATGTATCTTTGCACATTCAAGATTGATCCTGATTAGTTTACTGGAGTACTTTAAAAGGGGAGACATTTTGGAGAGAACACATTTGCCTTAGAGCCAAAAGAGATGCAGACATTTGGAGAGGCCTGGAGTGCTGACAGATGTAGGTCAGGTGCAAAGCAAGGACTCACAGAAAAGGCAAGAATCTGGAAAGAAAAATCCTCTGCCCCTAGGAGATGCTAAGCTAAGAGATGAAACCAGAGTTTTGCCCTGAAGTGACTAACTCAGGACACAAAAATCAGAAAGAAAGTCACAGGAACCAGAAGCTGGAAGCAACAGAACTGGGAACAAGAACCAGCAGACACCAGTCATGTGCCTTCCCATGTGAAAGACATTGGCCTTTCTTCTTAACTCAAAATTTCTTTCCCTGAATGCCTTAGTTTGTACATTTTTTTGACCTTAGTACTGTAAACTTGCAACTTAATAAATGTGCTTTATGAAAGCCAACCCATTTCTAGTATATTGCATTCAGCAGCATTAGCAAACTAAAACAACATCTTTTTTAAACTACTATTAAAATTTCACTTAAGGGTAATGATTTTAAGCATAATTGAATTGGGACTTCTTATCTGGGTTTTATTATGTAAGCTGCTTAGCCTTTTAAGGTTAAAAAAATTTACCTCAATCTATTTATATAAAAAATAATCCCTAGAATCTGTGGTAAAATCATCAGTTGATTAAAATTTACATTTTATAATTTTAATTATAATTTGTGCCACTGATAGATTACTTGTACATATTATGTACAGATGACAACTTGAAACTGAAAAACAGAACAGAAAGTTAAATTGAACATTTCACACAACAATTTAATTGTCATATATTTATTGAGTACTTAATATGGTTAGAGACTTGTTCTGTATCATTATTTTCAACATACTATAAATGATTTTTATAACTGGTACACAATAACACTGAAATGAATTAGATAGCCACAGCTAATATGTAAGGTTCTGGATCATATGTTTTAAAGAATTTAACTAGAATTCAAGGCATTCATGCATGTTTCAGTCTATATTTCTTTGAGAGAAATGTTTCATGACCTTTCACTATCTTATTTTCATCAGGCGCATAGGCTCTGAACCCACACAGCATGCATTTGAGCCCCAGTATGGAACAAATTGCTATAAGGAACATTGTAGGAACAGGCTCAGGCATAACAAAAACTTTCAGCAAATGACCACTCAGTACTCACACAGCACACAGGGTCCAAAAAACAGGGGAAGAGATCCCATCATGGCCAGTCTCCTTGGGAGGCCAAGTGCTGAGGTCAGGGTTGGTGACGGCAGCGCCACACAACCACTTTGCATTGAAGAGGAGAAACCCTGTGCTGTTTGTGTGCTGAAGGGGAGGGCTCCTGACACTGAGAGTCCTTGTCTTGATACTCATCTTGGGCTGCTTATTCCTGGTTTTCTCCCCCAAGGCTATAGAATGGAAACAGATAGAAACATCCATATACAATAGAAAAGGAGGGGAGGGGGTGAGCCAGGACTGGGAGATGGTTGCTAACCTTGAATCTGTGATTTTCCCAGCATCTAGTGCTGCCATTTGTGAATTGTATTGTCATGGATAAGTCACTTAACTTCTCAGAGCCTCAGGTCCATTGTCTTAGCTGTTCCTACCTCTTCAAAAGGTTGATGAAATGAGTTGATAACAATAAATCACTTAGAACTGTGGCTGACGCAAGGAGATCACTCATGGATCATCATATATATGTATATATATGTATCAAATAGTATATATATAATCTGCTATATATATACATACATATATATATTATTTGATTTTTAATTAATATATCATGTGTGGCATTGTATTATTCTCAGTATGTATTTTATTTTAGTTAGCTTTATTGCTAGCAAACTTTAAACTATCTCAGGTATATTATTGATGGGAATAGAACTTAATAAGTTGTTTTGTATTCCTCTAGTGATTCTGATTATTAATTTTCTCTTCCTTTCATCTAAATTGAAATAAAAGTCTCTATGTCTCTATGTAGTTTTAAGTATGCAGCTGACATAGCCCAAACCCATGTGGAAAGAAGTGTTACTGAATATGTTCCAAAGGCACAACAGTCAGCAAAACGGTCTTTGTCCTGTTAGCCTGAGGAATGTGCCTCGCTAACAGATTGCCAAGAAAGATTAACTGCTGCAGGTAGAACAGCTGCTGGTTTAAACAATTTTGATCTTTTTATATCTTGTGCTCATTCTGTTACCAGGTGGAATTGGCCCACTTGTTAAGGACAGCTGCAGGTAGTCCAGCTGCTGGTTCAAACAGGCTGGTCCTCTTATATGTTTTTCTCATTGTGTTTTGATGTAGAATTGGCCTTGTTGTTTTTGCAAAGTCCCCAAGGGAGAGTTTTTACAAAGTAGTTTCATAACCTTTTTAAGGAGACAAATATACCTCCCATTTTTACTCCCCTTAGCAACAAAAATAGGCCATTCATGAAACCCCTTTGTAAAATTTTCCCTGAAATTTACCAGAGAAAGTAGTGTACATTGCAATATATTAATCAAGGCATAGATAATATCAAGACTTTTAAATTAAGTTTTTCATTTATCTAAATGAAACATTTGGGCTTTATGTTGGGGATGACTGCAATTGTTTGTATGTAGGAAGATTTTGTGTGCACAAAACACTGAAAGAGCATTTTTCTGCTGAAACATATTTTAGAGGGGATAAATCATGCTTTTCCACAGGATTTTTCTAGAACTCGTGTTACAGTAGAAGGGCTTTGGATGTTGTACTTAACAATAACATATTGTGTATATAATATTCATTTGCATACCTATATGCATGTATATGCGTATAATACATATGCATGAACAATAATAATATTCGTGTGCTATATTCTGTTCCTCTTCAGTACTAGATATTTTCAAATCTACTTCTCAACTTCATGCTATTACATGTCCCCATCCCCAGTGGATAAAAATCATGTATTAGAAAGAGTTCTCCAGAGAAACAAAACCAACAGGATATATAAAAAGAGATCAATTATAAAGAATTAGCTCACATGACTATGGGGACAGGCAAGTCTAACTTCTGGATGGCAGGCTGAAAGCAGGAAACTCCAATAAAGTTAATTCTGAAGCTTGGAAAGTCCATGCTTTAATTTGCAAAAGCTGCCAGAATGCAACACACCAGAGATGAATTGGCTTTTAATAAGGAAATTAATTTAGTTAAAAATTTATAGTTCCTCAGAGAAAAGGCAGCTAGCTTTCATCTGAGGTTCTCTATTACATGGGAAGGGACACAGCGACATCTGCTGGTCTTCCCTCCTGGCTTCTGTGTTCCTACAGCTTTCCCCAGGGTGATTCCATTCTTCATCTCCAAAGGTCTGATCTGTGAGTGCTGAGAAGAGGTATGCTGAGCTGCTTGGGCTGTGTTGTGTTGAGCTGCCTTCTGGCCTCTCTTTTAAGCCTCTAGCTAATTAAATTAAACATCACTCATTGTGGTAGTTACTCCCCTTAGCCTACCACAAATATAACCAGCCATAGATGAATTTCACATACCGATGAGTCACACAGAAACAGAACAACAGAGCATCATCACCTGGACACAGTGACACCTGAACCTAAATACCAAAGTCCATATTCCCAGTGAAAGCTAACTGAGTGAAGGTGAGGCGGAAATTCTTCTTTTTGACTTCTGAAATCCTCAGTGTTGGCTTTTAAGAACATCAACTAATTGGATAAGGGCACTACACACATTGCTGATAGCAACTCCTCTGTTTATTGTAGATGCAATCATCCATAGAGGCAATCAAGTGAGTATAGATAGAAATCTGTGATGTAACCTTACTGTAACAATCAGTCTCAACCAAACAACTAGAAGCAATGAATTAGACAAGTTGACACACAAAATTAACTTTCACAAGTCACATACAAAATTAATGGCATAATGACTGGAGAGGTTGCTTTTTTAGCACATTTGCTTATTCTTTTTGTAAAAATCAATAAATCTCTATACAAATTCCTTATTTGTATTAAAAATCCTCAGCTAGCTCTAATGTCATTCATGCACTTTTGGTGTGGTCAGTAGCTTTGCACTTCTCCAATGGCAATCCTTGTCCAAATTATTGGTGCTAAAAAGTATACAATGAAATAATTGAATTAAATAATGAAATTCTAATTTTTGAGTAAATATTAGAAGCATAAAATCATATACTTTTTTTCAAAAGACAAATTAAAGTTTAATCAATGGTTGGATGAACTACTCATTATAAATGTAGACAAAAAACTTATGAAATAGAATGCACACTCAACAGTGTGCATCTAAAATAAAGCATGGTATATGACACAGTAAAGGCTCAATAATTGATAAGATAATTAGTAAATAAGGAAAGCCATTTCTAATGTATTGTTATGCTTTTCCTTAATATAGGAATTGAGCTATTGCTATGTAATTTTGTCCTGGAAATATTACTAGTTAAATATCTATCTTCAAGATTTAAGATTTCCACTAATACCCTTGAGAATATGAATATAATTTTATGGTAAGTGAATAAGGGGGTACTGATTTAACAATAGAGAATTCCAGAAATGGCAATGTAGCTGGCATTAGATTAATACTCCTGCAAATAACAATTGCAAACACTATACAAAATATAAAAACAGCTCTTTGAAGATACTGAAGAGAGACCAAAGCAAGCTGATATTAAAACAGAGCCAACTACCAAAAGAAGATAAACCACACTCACTGGATGAGATTCACAGTTATGTATTTTCCTTCAAAGTCATTTCTCAGTCTTCATGGCATGGGGCAACTTGAATTCAAACCGAAATTCACAGTGTTGTTGATTTAAGGTATCAGTGGAGAGAATTCAGAAGAATTTTAGATTGGCTTAAAAGTGAGGTGGGGGGAACCCTGGAAGGAGAAACCCTTGTCGTGGTTTGGAGCTGAAAGTACCTCAAAAAAACGTTCTTAAGCTTATTCCATTGTGGGTGTGAAGTCGCTATAAATAAGACTTTTTGATGAGATTACTTCAGGTAAGGTGGTGTGATCCACCTCAACCAGGATGAGTCTCAACTTTATTATTGTACTCCTTTATAAATGAAATGAAATTCATTCAGAGAGAAAAAGCCACAGAAGAAACAGCCAGAAGTTGAGCATCAGCAGAACCTGGAGAAGGAGGGAGAGTCAAGGATATGAAGCCAGGTTCCTTGCCATGTGACTAGTTAAGGATCAAGGATTGCCGGCATCCAGACACCATTTGCCACAGTTTGGGGAAGAAAGTATCACCTTGATGATGCCTGGAATTGAATATTTTATTCTAACCTCAAAACCATGAACTAATAAATTCCTCTTGTTTAACACAACCCATTTCATGGCATTTGCTTGAGCAGCCAAGGAAACTAACATGGATTTTGATACCAGGAGAGTATAATGCTGCCATTGCAAATATCAACAATGTGGAAACAACATGGGAATTGGGTAATATTGGGCAGAAGCTAGAAGAGTTGTGAGGCATTTGATAGAAAAAGCCTAGATTGCTTTAAGGAGATTGTTGGTGGAAATATGGAGGTAAAATTACTTCCAATGAAGCCTTAGGAAAAAAAGGCAACTGTGCTATCTTGAGAACTTGAGGAAAGGAAATCCTTGTTTAAAAATGCCAGAGGGTGGGCAATGGTGGCAGAGGGGAAGAGTGCTCATCTGCTATGCCGGAGACTTGGGTTCGATTCCTGGTGTCTGCCCATGCAAAAATAAAATAAATAAACAAACAAACAAATAAATAAATGCCAGAAAACATGGCACAATTAAGACCTGATGTGGATGGCAAGGCACATGAGGCAAGTACTGGTCTCCCTTCTTTTCCAATTCCATTGATGCACAGATTTTGGCTGCCACCTCTGTAGCATTTTCTCTCTCTGCCTAAATTTCATTCTATTTATAAAGGACTCCAGTAATAGGATTAAGACCCAAACGATAAGGTGAGCCAAACCACCTTAAACTGAAGAAATCTAATCAAAAAACCCTACTCACAGTGATTTCACACCTGCAGCAATGGAGTAAGATTAAGAACATGTTTTTCTGGGTTACACACAGCTCCTAGACCATCACAAGCTATTCACTGGACACCAAAAGAAAAGTTCTCTCCATGTGCAAGTACATTCATTCCATCGTAACATCCCCAAAGCCTTAAGTCCTTTCAGTAACAATGCTAAGGACAATTTGGTCACCTCAGGCACAATTCCTGTCTGTCTGTGGATTTGTGAAATAGAGAAACCAAGATAGCTGTGTCCAATCTACAATGAACCGTCAGGAATAGGATAGAAAGTCCCATGACAATATGGAGAAATTGGTAAGGAAACAGGGGTCACAGTTTCCAAAAAGTTCTGAAACCCAGCAGGGAAAATTCCATTAGATTTCAAGGTATAAGAGTCATCCATCAATCAATGTTTTGTACTTCAGGCCTGATAGAGCAGCAGCCTCATCCCTTCCAAAAGTTTTCAGAATGGCTATGATCTCCCTGAACACTGGGGTGAAGGACCCACCCTCACCAAGCATTAGGGTGGCAGCCAGACTCTCCTTGAACATGGTGAACAGGTCTCACTATCTCTGAGCATTGGGATGGCAGGACATTATCTGAACAGCAGGGTGGAAGGCTATTTCAGTTTGCTAGTCTGCTCAAAGAAAATACCATGAAAAGAGTAGGCTTTGAGTAACTGGAATTTATTGGCTTATAGTTTGAGGCCATGGGAATCTCCAAATCAAAGCATCATCAAGGTAATGCTTTCTTCCTGAAGATCACTTCCTGCCAGTGTTCCTTGGGTCCTCTGCCACATGGCAAGCCACATGGCAGTTTCTGCTGATCTCTCCCTTCTCAGTTTTATTGCTTTCAGCTCCTTGCTTCCATGGGGCTTTATTACTTCCAGGTCCTTGCTCTCTTTCTCTCTTCATTTTGTTTATAGAGAACTCCATTATGAGTATTAAGGCCCATTCTAAATGAGATGGATCACATCTTAACTGAAATAGCCTCTGCAAAAGGTCCTAACTTTACCATGATTTCACCTCCACAGGAATGGATCAAATCCAAAAATATGCTCTTTCTAGGGTACATACAACTCCAAACTACTGCAAAGACCAGCCCTCCACATGTCAGGGCAGATGACCTGTTAATTGACTGTTTAAGTTAATTGACTGTACAAGTAGTCATTTGGAATAGAACCCAAGATGAATCAGATGTTAAAATTAACAGAAGAATACTTTACAATGGCTATTGTAAATATGCTCAAGACTTAAAGGAAGAGATAGTCATACTGAGTAAAGAGGTAGAGAATTTCATTAGAGCCATGAAAGGATAAGAAGAAATCAAACTGAAATTCTAGTACTAAAAAGATACAGTGTCTTAAAAAATAATGGATTTGTTTACTAATATATCAAAGAGAGCAGAAAAAGAGTCAGGGGTTTTGAAGACAGATCAATAGAAATCATTCGTTCTGAATAACAGAGTAAAAAGATTGAAATATATCAAGGAAAAGCACTTCAGTGACCTGTGGGACAATATCAGGCAGTATAGCATGTGTAATATATACTTCTTGAACCAAACTTCCATGATAGCCTTCTACTCCTGTCCTTACTTCCCATAATTTCCTGTTTGTTTCCTTCTTAGACTTAGTCTCATTTATAATTATTTCACATACTAATAGACTTGACTTTAATATTTATTATTTTCCCCTCAAATGCATAAATGAACTTGGTTCTGAACACTTACAGTTCTGCTGGGGCTATTGGCTTTGTTGCATAAGAGTTCACACAGTCAGTCTTTCCTAAGATGCTGTGACTGAAGCCTGACATAGAGGACATGTGGGATCCTAAAAAATTTAGCATTTGAGTCACACTTAACTTCCCTAACTATTTGCTTCCCAAACTTGTATACATGAAGAAACCCAAATAAACTGTTGTTCAGGATCTGAGAAAAAAAGAAAATCCCTCGTTGTGGCTACAGGTAACCAGAGTGAGCCCCTCAAACCTGACCCAAAGTAGTGTGAATCAACATATTGGTTCACATTTAAGTAATTTACATCTTCTTGCCACATGTATATCTACTGATTAATGTTAGCACTCTGAATGTGCTAAAAGCTAGTAAATAATTCATTCATTCATTAAAAATCATTTCTTCATTCATTCCATAAAAAATATTGAATTCCCACTATGTGTCAGGCATTAATTCATGTACTTCTTCATGATAGTGAAAAACATCCCACCCTTCTGGAATTTACATTTTAGTTGTGATTGGCAGAGAAAAAGTAAATTATGTTTGACAATGATAGGTACTTCAGGAAAAAAATCACAAAAAAGTTAGGGAAGCTGTGTAGTGTTGGAACATTACAATTTTCAATAGAATAGTCAAAGGAAGTTCTCACTGAATATGTGACATTGGAGTGAAAACTTGAAGAAGTGAGAAAGGTATATATGAACATATCTAAGGAAAAGTGTTCTAGGAAGAAAAAGAGCCAGAATGAAATCCCTGAATTGGAAAGATGGTTGGCATGTTAAAGTAATAGTGAGGTTAGCCAGTGTAGCTAAGCAATAGTGTGGAGAGGGTTAAGAAGGGAAGTCAGAATGGAGTTGTTTTAGTTTGCTAATGCTGCCAGAATGCAATATACCAGAAATGGATTGGCTTTTAGAAAGGGGATTTATTAAGTTACAAGTTTACATTTCTAAGGCTATAAAAATGTCTGGCTGATAGTATCTGAAACATCTCTGTCAACTGGGAAGGCAAGTGACTGGCATCTGCTAGTCCTTTGGCTTCTGGTTTCCAACAGTTTCTGCATCTCCAAATGTCTTTGTCTATGTTGGCTCTGAGATTTTTCCAAAACAAATCCCTCTTTAAGTACTCCAGTAAGCAGATTAAGACAGGGCAGCAATATATTTCCATGAAAACCACTTAATCAAAAGGTCCCACCCACAATTGGATGGGTCATATATCCATGGAAACAACTTAATCAAAAAGTTCTACCTCAAATGATAGGTCTGCCTCCACATAATTGGATTAGGAAAAAGAACATGGCTTTTCTGGCATACACAATATCCTCAAACCAGCACATTCTGCACACTGCACCCCCTAAAGACATGTTCTTTCCATATACAAAATACATTCATTCCATCACAATATCACAAAAAACTTAAACCATTTCAGTAACAATACAAACACAATGCAAAGCCAAAACCTGTACAAAATCTCATCAAGTCAGTTACAGGCATGGTCTGTCCTAAAGCAAAAATTCTTCTCTGGTTGTGAAACTGTGAAAAATCAGAACAAGTTATCTGTTGCCAATATACTGCTAATATGTGGTATATCTCTTTGATACCAAAGAGAGAAAGTCATAGGATAAATATTCCCATTGCCATAGGAAGAAATTGGGAGTTAAACAGTGGTCACTGGACAGAAACAACTCTTAAAACCATCAGGGTAAACTCCATTAGATTTCAAAGTCTAAGGGTAATTTATCTAAGGTAATTGAAACAGCAGCATTCTCACACTTTCCAAAGGCTTGCATAGTGTCCCTGTTCTCTCCAAATGTTGGAGTGAGGGTAGAAACCTTGGGGGAACTTTAGGAAGACCACCTTTTGCTTGGCTTCACCCTCTCTAAGTATCAGACCATCACCCAGGCTCTCTTCCATCTCCAGGGCACATACTCAACCCCCTCAGAAAAATGGAATGGCAGTAAGGCTCCCTCCTGGCCCCAAGGAATGTGTTTGGGTGGCAACACTCTTCCTCCTGCCTTCTGCCTCCAAGGCAAACTCACCCTTTCCATGTGCAAAAGGTCCTAACTTTACCATGATTCCACCCCCACAGGAATGGATCAAATCCAAAAATATGCTCTTCTAGGGTACATAAAACTCCAAATTACTGCAAAGACCAGCCCTCCACATGCCAGGGCAGATGACATGTTAATTGACTGTTTTAGTTTAGTGGGTGGGTCCACTCTCCTGGCCTGAGATCCCTTGACTTCAGACCTTAGCTTCCATGGTTCTGCCTTTGAATTAATTTTTCCTTCAATTTGTCCCTTTTATGTTCCTTTTAATCCAGACTGGCAGTGGTTCCATTTTTACAGGTCTTACAAGAAACTTGTTGGTTTTCCATACAGTAGACATGGATCACACCCATGAGATAATAGTATCTTTTTAAATCCTTCCTAGATAACTCCATTTCCAATTCTGGCTTTCTCTGAAATGGCCGACTTGTCCCATATTTGGTTAAAATCTCACATGGGGCACTATTCTCAAGGTCTCCCTTTCTGGAAGCCCAGAATTTTCAAGACCATCAGTTTCTAGTTTCTCTGTACCCAAGAGTTCAATTCTCAGCTTATTTCTTTCCTGTCACATTTTACTATAAGCTGCAAGGAGCAGCTGATGCGATCATGATCTAATTCTATGAAATGTCCTCATTGCAACAGACAGGCCAGCACTTGCCCAATCAGATAAACAGGTACCATAACTTGGCCAAGTTGACACATGTCCCTAACCATGACACCACCTAATCATAAGGTCCCACCCACAATTGGATGGGTCACATCTCCATGGAAACAACCTAATCACAAGATCCCACCATGCACAACAGACCTGCCTCCACAAGATTAGATTAGGAAAAAGAATGTGGCTTTTCTGGGGTACACAACATCCTCAAACCAGCACGAGAATTAACTGATTTAGGTCTTATTAAACATCATAAAGTCCTTGACATGTACTCAGAGGAAAATGGTCAGCCATTGGAGTGTTTGAACAGAGGAATGCCACTGGCTAAATTGTATATTAAATGAATCATTATAACCTCTGGGTTAAGAGTACATTGTGTGAGGAAGCTAAGAGTAGAAGTAAGAACATGTTAGGAAGCTACTGGAATGATTCAAGGACTGAATTTTCCTCTGGTATAATGATACGTGACAGACAATTAAAACTGTGTTTGCTTCTCTGGATTATGATGTGGTTACTCTAGCTCCCTTTTCAACTGCTTATTTTTATAAGGCCTAAAAGCTGATTCATGTATCAATAACTTTCCAATTTTTCAGGATACATCATTTACAATAGAGTAGATTAAGGGACAAGCCACATTTTTTCTAGTATTATTTTTCTTCTAATGATATTAGTTCCAGGAGATTGAGTGATAGATTTCTTTTAATGCAGAATAAAGTTATCTTTTTTTTTTTACATTCAAAGACAGTATAAGCTTTCACTCTTTTTTACCTACAATTACATCACTTTCTTATCAATTTAGGTAGCCCCTTGGGTTTCACATAGAGAACAAAGTGGAGGAAAACATCTGAAAGGTGAGCACCATCTTCAAGAATTCAGCTGTCCAATTACTCAACTTTCCTAACATTAAAACAAAAACATACTCATATGTTTTAATACTTTTAGATAAAGGTGTCTTTTAGATTAGTTGATGCTTTAGCAAATGAATCAATGGTTGATGGCTAATTTGTAGATCTGAAAATGTTGATTCAATTGAGCAAAACTGCATAAACAAAGTTCAGAAAAGGTACCAGCATGACAGTCAAGAATGCTAGAACACACACACTCACACACATTTTAACAATGGCTTCATTACTGAGCATTCTAATACGTAAGTGAAGTTGGCTCTGACAGCTCTATGAGGCTACTAGATATTCCTGAGTAAAGAAACATTAGGTGAAGAATGATTTATATTTAAGTTATTCTTTCATGCTGGTAACAGAGTAAATACTTTAGTTTTACTAACACACCACTCTACATTCAAATTAGAGTTCGAGCACTTAATATTTGTGTGCACTTGGAGATGTAACTAAACTTCCCTAAGCTTTAGTTTCCTCCTCTGTAAAATGGAAATATTTACAGAGGCTCACAAATAATTAAATGAAGTAGTGCATGTAAATATTTTAGCACAGTTCCTTCCAGTTATTCAATAGATGCTAGCCATCATCACTATTGTTATCATCAATACAACTTTTGATATTAGGATTATATTTCACGTTATGTGTTGTGGTAGGTTGAATTATTTACCAAAACAAACCCATGTTGTTAAAATCATAATTAGCATCCCTGTCACTGTGAACCATTGTAAAGAGGACTTCTTGAAGATGTTATTTTGTTAAGATGTGGTAAACTGAACCAGGTGGGCCTTAATCTGGATTCCTGGAGGCCTTATTAAAAGAACCCAGAAAGCACAGTAACAAGGAAAGGAGACGAGATCACCATGTGAAGGGAGGCAGAGATAAGCCAAGGAACTCCAAGGGTTGCTGGCAGCCAGCATGAGAATTCTACAGATTTTAGGGCAGAAAGCATTGGCTTGATGAGATCTTAATTTCAGACTTCTTATAGCCTCAAAACTCCAAGTTAATAAATTCCTGTTGTTTAAGCTCTTCCATCGTGTGGTGTTTGTCATAGTGGCTTTGTACACTGAGACATAGAATTCTCATATTAAGAAAGCACATTTTTCCCCTCTCATTGACAACATAGCTTGAAATAAGTATACATCTTATGATCAGAAACAATGGAAAAATTTTAAATTGTTAAATAAAAACATGAGAACACCAAATAAAGTTCAAAGGAACACAGTATGTCCTTTAAGGGAGATTTTTATCTTGTTATTTAATATAAAGCTATGCTTTCTTCAGCATATAAATTATATGCTTGACCTCAAAGCACTTGGTGGAACAGGGGCAAAAATTATATGTTCACATTTTAGTTTTTAAATTATTAGATAAACAAAGTCTGGAAATAGCTTAGAGAGAAAATGAATTTCTGCTCTCAGGATGAGAAAGATTGAAGATTTATACACACATACATGTGTACATGTATACAGACATATATATTATTAGTAATAACAGAAGAGGATTTTTCTTATAGAAATATTATGTTATGTACTGTGCAGAGTTGCATATTTTTTGTTTCTGTTGACTAAATGATCGTTTAAGGAAAAAAATCTAGTAGGATGAAACTCTATATTCTGACTGTGGGTGTCGACAGTAGGATGATGATGAAGTGAGGATAGACTGACATATTCATGGTTGGTAGAATTTCTCAACTAATTCAAAGGCCAAATAACAGGTTTCTAAAACATATTTCTTCATTAAAAAAATCTTATAGCCAATAACAGATTGGTGATTAGCCTTAGTTTTCTGACTGTGATAACAAATAACCATGAAATAGGTTGGCTTAAACAACAGGAATTTATTGGCTCATGGTTTTGAGGCTAGAAGAAGTACCAAATCAAGGCAACAGCAAGTCAATGCTTTCTCCCTGAAGACTATGGTGTTCTGGGGCTGGTTGCCTGCAATCCTTAGATCCCTGTCTTTTCCATGAAATAGCAACACATATGTCAGTGTCTTTTTGCTTTTCTGGATTCCACTGACTTCCAGCTTCTCTTCCTTATGTCTCTTTTTTTTCATAAAGTCTTCAGTAATAGGATTAGAGCCAACTTCATTCAATTTTGCCACAACTTAAGTAAAATAGATCCTTAAAATGTCCTATATAGGTTCACAACCACAGGAATGGATAAAGATTAAGAACACATATTTTCTAGGGTACTGTTTTAGTATGCTAAAGCTGTCAAAATGCAAAATACCAGCAATGGATCAGCTTAATAAAGGGTATTTATTTAAGCTGAAAGTATACAGTTCTAAGGCCTTAAAAAATGTCTATACTAAGGCATGCAGAGAAAGATAACTTGACTCTGAAGAAATGCCAATGACAGTCACATGAGAAGGCACATAACTGACATCTGCTGTTCCTTGTTTCCATTTCTGTTGCTTCTGGCTTGTTTCCAGTGACTTCTTCTCTAACTGTCTGTAGGTCTGGGCTTCATCTCTTAGCTTAGGATCTCATGGAAAGGCACAAGATTAACATCTGCCAGGCTCTGGTTCCTGCCTAGCTTCTGTCAATTCTCTCAGCTACTGGTGTCTCCTGGGGCTTCTGCAGTTTCAAACAACTGTGTCTAAGCTTTCTCCTAAATGTTTCTCTGTGTAGGCTTTTTCAAGGACTCCGGTTAACTAATCAAGATCCACCATGAATGGGTGAAGTCACATCTCTATCTAATCAAAAGATCACATCCACAATTGGTTGTGTCATATGTCCACATAAATAATCTAATCAAAAGGTTACCCCTACAATATTGAATCAGGATGAGAAGAATAAGGCTTTTCTAGGGTACATAACAATTTCAAACCAACACAGGTACCTAATTGAACTTATCACACAATTTAAAATCTTAAAACATGAATTTGAATTTTTATCAAAGTAGACCTTTGACTGAATATTATATAAAGATTTTTACTTCTAAGTTCTACATGTTATCAATATCTGCAAGAGTGTTTACACACACTTCCAAGATAATTTTAACTGCATTATTTCATTCCTATACATTTAATTTAGGAGCCATTGTTCACTTCTGATGGCTTATTCAGCATACTTGTACAACAGTATGTGCTGTTGAAGAGGTCAGAACTGAGTAATTAAATCCTACTTGAAAATGAAAATAAATTTAAACACTGTTCATACCTTTTCAACTGCTCTTATCTAACTTTAAGAGCTACTTTTCTAAAGCAATCCTGTTATTTCTATTAACCACAGTAGACAGCTTTAGAGGGAAATTATATTTTGATTTCATGAACTGATGAGTTATTTTATGGAATATCCCTTTTCCTTGTTTGGAGAGTAAAAATCAACACAAGATAGGAACATTTATCATACAAATACTTGAAGATTTTACATGTAACATTTAAAAAATGTACCAAAACATGTCTTGGTGAACATTTTTTGTCCCTATGACTGCTATATTTAATCTTTTTGATAATTGTGTGTGATATTAGTGTATTAGAGCATTTACATAATGAATTGATTTGCAATAGGGGTCTACTGGCTCTCAGTTTATATCTTGAAGCATGAAGACTAATTATCTTTAGTTTATCTTTTAACTACAAGCAGCATAATTGGTAATGAAATTATATAGTCCTTTTCAAAATGCAGATATGTTATTTGACTCAAGAGCCTCCTGCATCAGTGAATTTCATTATCAGATAATTTTTTTTTGGAAACAAACCAGTTCTTTTAAGCATTTGTGCATATATGCATGCTCCTCTGTTTATATTTGCTTTCTTGATTTGAATAGATGTTTTGAAAGAAAGTGAAAAAATAAGCTAATCACAAATTTGTATTTTGTTATGAATAATCTGATTTGTTATCCAAAAGTAATCCATAGGATCTATTAATTTGAAGAACAGAAATTAACCCCGATTAGTGTTTAGAATGTCTATTTAACATCTTTTCTGTATCTTCAATTTTCTGATACTCCTTTTTCATAACCCATTTTGCAGATGAATATGCCTTTCTTCTCGAAGAGAAAATAGAAGCTAATAGTTGGACTTTCCTCAATTATCTACTACTAAGCTTCAGGCTCCCCACAATATTTTCTTTTTCCTTCCTTTCTTTCTTCTTCTTCTTCTTTTTTTTTTTTTTTTTTTACATGGACAGGACTGGGAATCAAACCCAGGTCTCCAGCATGGCAGGTGAGAACTCTGCCTGCTGAGCCACCATGGCCCGTCCTTCCTACAGTATTTTTATAATAGAGGAAATGGTCCTTTCTCATCCAGGGATATCTCCCAAATTGTACTTTGGAATCCAACTCTCCAAAATTATCTGAAATTGTATAATCAAATATCTCAAGTTCTTCTTTACATAATTAATATCTTCTTACAATTGAATCATTCCCATTGATATCTCTTCATGTTCTATTCTCTTCTGCTTAAAATATTAAAAATAGAATTCCTCACTAGAACCTACACTTTACTTTAGACAGTGTACTATCTCTTTTCTCTCCTTTAGATTATCATCTAATTCAATTTATCACTCACTCAATTCACTAAAATTTGGATTTGCTTTCATTACTTCACATAATCACCCTCTTTAGTTGAATAATGACCTCTAATTTGCTATTTCTAAAAGACATTTTTTCAATTCCCATTATTAACTCTCATTATTTTACAAACTCTTTTGGATTCTTGAAGTTCATGAAACAATACTCTCTTCTTTCACTTCATTTTTCTCTGGTGACTATATATAATTCCTTTGCATGCTCAACTTCAACTATGTCCAATGTTGGAGTTCCTCTGGAATTGGCCCAGAGCTCTTTATCTGTACAGATTTTTCTTAGGCATTGTTACTCACATTCTTGACTTCAATTATAAACTATACTAAAATGACCCAAACATAATTCTGTTCCCTGAAACTAAAGGCAGGGAATAAATATTCTTAAATGAAGAATTAAAAAGATAGATTTGGAGCCTTCATTTCAAATTATTCCATTGTATATTTTAGAATCTTCACTTTTAAAAATTGAAATAAATGATAGCCTTTAATGGGATACAGGCATTTTTAATCTTTTTGGGAAAATAATTAAAAAATGTCAGGAGTATTTAATTTCCAATTCTATAAAAATTTTAGAAATGACTCCACAAAAGAAAAAATGAAAAAGTAGTCTTCATTTTCCCACTAAATATAAGAAGAAACCATATAAAATTAGTTGCAAATAATTAGTGTGTCAGCTGAGGTGCTCTACTGCAAGGAGATTTTTAATGCTGTCATAAGGAATTACATTGTCTAATCCATGGTATGATGGGTTGGAGCTATGTACCCAAGAAAAAGATTTTCTTAATTGTATTCCATTCTTGTGGGTGTGAATTCTTGTAAATAGGAGTTTTTGATGAAATTACATCACTTAAAGTGTGGCCCAGCTGAATCATGATGGAACGTAATCCTATTACTAAAGGTCTTATAGAGAAGATCAGAGAAAGAGAAAACTAGAGGAAGCAGCCAGAAGCTGAAGTCAGCAGAATCTAGAAGAGGAAGAAGAAGCCAGAAGAGGCTACCATGTACATTGCCATGACAGAAGAGTCAAGGATCTCTGGCGGTCCATCCCAGAACACCAATCTTTAGAAAGAAAGCATTGCCTTGATTATGCCTTGGTGTGGACTTCTCTTAGCCTCAAAACCATGAGCCACTAAATTCCCACTGTTAAGTCAACCCATCAAATGGTATCTCCTTTAGCAATGAAGAAAGTAAAATACATAGTCAGCTCTGTGTGAGGCTTTAAATTCCACTGCAACTAGGTTTACCACCATAGGAAAAGGAGTTTAAAATACCACCTGTCTTCCTCTTGAAAACTGGCATGGAAATCCGTAAAGAGAACAGCAGCTTCAGTTTAGAAAGTAAAGTGTTGCAATGCATAAGTCCATAAATGAGCCAGTCCATGATATATGATTAATTAGTATAGTTGCATACTATTGGGACTAGGTACTCCTAAATGTAAATATAGAATAATGTGATTAATTGGTAAGTTACACTTTTTTATGATGAAAAGATATTTTAAGTAAATAAACCTGGGCTTGAATTTCATCTTTGCTGCTTATTTTTGGAATAATTTGTGGGATACTTCTTTCCTTCCTATTTTTGAATTGAAATCAGTTAGCTTATTGGTAAAATGGAGATCATGTAGTTCTCCATTATTTTAGGAATAGATCACATAATTTAGCTTTTTGCATGACTCACAGTAGAACTCATTCAACATTTCTTGTCTTGACTGTTCCATCTTTGCTTTTTCCCTCTTTTCTTCTCTAAGATGGTACTCATTGTGAATGTACCATTCCTATCTATCATTTAAAGCACCAACAGATCATCTGTTAGGATCTTAATTGACAATATATTAGGAACTTTAGATCTCATCAGAAGGGAGTGGAAAATATTTCCAGATGAATACCCTCCCTATGCTACTGTGTAAAGAGCACAGAATCTGATGTCCAAAGGAGCTGAGTTTGACTTCCACCTCAATCATGGTAACTTTGGGCAAGCTAATTTTCTTTCTAAGTTTTTGTTGTCAAAGTTGTAAAGTTATGAATTCAAATATAATTTCTCTATAGACTTATGGGGAGAATTTAAAATGACATTTGTGAATTGCTTGTGATGCTAATATTATCTGACATATATATATAATAAAGCACTCATTAAATACTAGCTTTTATTTTTACTGTTACTCTCGATACCACTAGATTCATAATGCACATGGAAATTACTTATTCTGTTGATGTATTAGGACTGAACTTCATAATACATCTGTACATAAAGCACCAATGTACACATAGATTTTTGTGTAAATTTACTACTAAACTAATAATTAGTGTTTTTGAAAGGTCTTAAGTAAAAAATTGTTCCTACAATATCTGGGTAAAGGCAAGTTTTATTTCCCTGATTTACTGATTTAATAAATGAATCTCTGAAAGTCCTAGAGAGATTAAACCAAGGTCTGCTTCTTTAAGCCCATACCAATTCCCTCATTTATTTTTGATTTATCATAGCCTGGGATTTTATACCCTCTACTTGCAAACTTAAATTGCTTAACCTGCACTTATTGTCCTTTTCCAGGCTTCCTGCCCAGTGGGTTTGTAATATTATTACTACTTGTTCATACTTATGCTTCATACTAAAAAACAAAACAAAACAAATGTTTAATTAAAGTTTAAATTAAGGAAATGAAGAGTTTATAAAATATGTATATTTTACAATTTTATGTGTGGGTACTGTTTCTATGTTAAGAACTTTTCTGCAATGCTTCATATTAAGAGCAATAAACTGATACATTAAACAAATGATTTTTATTTTGGTATAATCTTTTCATTGGGGAAAACTTTCTTCAATGTAACTTAATAAGAAAAGAATAAGAAATAGCTGTTTATTAAGTACCATAGACTGCCTTAGTATGTTTTTAATTATTTTAAGGTGGTAATAAAAAGCAGCATGACTAGTATAACCATGTTGTATGCAATTTTAAATACTGTAGACCACAAATAAGGTAACATTCACTGAAAAGATGGTTCTCTGTTTTTGCTAGTACTTAGAACATAATTTCCTCCATGTATGTGCTTATATTTAATGATCTTTTAAATTTCATTTACACAAAAGATCGCTATGTTATTATATATTCTTTAATTCATTCTGGCATAGGGTAAATGCCAAGTCTCTACAGTTTTACATGAGCATATTAAAAGCTTGAGTGAATATTTTGAAAACAAAAGCAAAACAAAAATCTCACAATGAATGCATGTTTTATTTCAGGCACTGTTATAAGCACCCTATGGATTGGATCATAACAATAACCAATTTTGTAATTAAGAAAATTGAGGCATAAATCAATTTATAGAGTGGTCAAAGGACACAGAAGTAGAAGGAGTGAGAACCAAAATAATGATTCAGAAAGTAGTACACCAACACTCTGTATCATTACACTGTGTTGTCATTGTGATGGTTAAGTTCTGGTGTCATCTAGACCAGGTTATGGAGTTCAGTTGTTTGGTCAAAAAGGCACTGATCTAGTTATTACTATGAGGATTTAAATCATCAGTAGGTAATTGTAACTATGGTTGATTACTTTTACTATCAACTGAGAAGATTGATTCAACAGCAAGAGAAGTCTCATCCATTCATGTGAAGGCCTTACAAGAAGAATTGATGATTTCAGAAGTCAAAAGAAAGAATTTTCATTTATATTCAGTCAGTCAGCTTCTCCTGGAGAATTCACTGAAAACATTCATCAGAGTTCCAGCTTGCAGTCTGCTCTGTGGAATTTGGATTCGTTCATCCCCACAGTCATGGGATAGTTCTTACAAAATCTCATTAATCTCATAATAATTGCATTCTATACATATATAATATAAATGTACATATAAATATATCCTGTTGATTCTGTTTCCCTAGAGAATCCTGACTAATACAACTATGCTATATGTTGGAGCTTGGCTCACGTTCACCACAGAAGTCACATTGCTTTGAATGTGAACTCGTTTGTAAATAGGATCTTTGAGAATGTTATCAATTAGGATGTGGACTCATTTGTGAGTGGGAACTTTGAGAGTCCTACTTAGATGTGACAAAACTGAATCATAATGGGCAAGGAAAACCACTACAGGAAACCAAGGACAGCGCCACGTGATGGAAGCAGAGATGCAGGTCAGAGAACCCAAAGAGTGTGGCAGTCCATCACCAGAATGCTACAGACTCCAAGAGAAAGTATGGCCTTGCTGATGTCTTGGTTTAGGACTGCTGGTGTCTAAAACCATGAATAACAAATTCTTTTTATTTGAGCTAATCTATTGGTTGGTATTCATCAAAGCATCCCTGGCAAACCAAGTCACTATAATATATGCCAAGAGCAATAATAAATAGACTTATAGCATTTACATATCAGATACTATGTGTACCATACATATCTTGTGTTGTTTCTCTATTTTAGTACAAATTATGAAATATCATGTACATGTTTTTAATAAATATTGAGACTTGAAGCTTAGAATAAGTGAGAAATTTGATTACTAAAATTAGAGAAACTTTGACAAGAATGAGAATGCAAATTTGAAATTTGTTTGGAATATATTTGATTAGGATTTTAAAAAGCTATGGCTGCAAGAGATGCTTGGAGCCCAGCAGATGTCACCATGACATGCTAAACAAGCCAGAACCTGGAAAGGCAGATGCAGTCACGTGACTACTAAGCTGAACCCAGCTGACAAGGTGTCCTTAACCCATGGTGCTTCCTTGAATTGAGCTTGCTTAGAACATCTCTTTCCATCTTTTCACTTTAATCTGTTTGCATTCTCAGTGATAAGCATTCCAGTAAGCTAATCAAGACCTACCTGGAGACTCAGAGTTCTATGAAAATGGAGGAACAGGACAGATTTAGTTCAGTCCTGCTCTGGAACAGCTACAGAAGGGATGGAAGGGTGACTGAGATGATAACTCCAGGGCTTAAGTGATCTGGGAGAGTCTTCTGCACCACATAGGGTGGCTCTGATTGCAAAAGCTGAGGAACTGAGAAGCAGAGAACCAGAGATCATCCAGCTGGTGCAAACAGCCTAATATGGAAGCCTGGAGTCCTCAGGAGTGAATGGATGGAAAGATGAGACTAGAAAGTAAGCCAAGCCACATTCCTTGCATGCACTACCCTCATCAGTGCAGCTCCAAAACCCATGACACACCCCTCACCCAATGTACCTGAATCCAGTCACTTACATCCCCTCCCTGCGCTCCACAAACTCCCACCTTGCCAACCCCTTGGTGTGCACCAGTCCCAAAACCCCACCCCAAGCATGTATACATCTGCGCCAGCCCAACCCACCACTCCTGTGCAAGTGCAGTCTCAGCCCTCCCCTCCAAAGGCTTACACCCCTCCCTGACCCCAGTAGGCCGTTGCCAGCATATAAAGGCTGCAGGTGCTTACCTCCAAACCCAGGCTTCACCCATCCCCAACCCATACAGTCTTACAGCCCCACCCTGCCTGAGTTCTGCACCCTTATACATCACTTTAAGGCACTCCTAGATCCATGCATGCACACAGCCTCCAGTTATGCCCCCAGCTCTGGGAAAGCACAGACCTGTGAAGCTGGACCACATTCACCCCCAGCTCATGCAGGTACAACACTACCCACTGCTGTAGTTCTGAACATGTGCAGAAAGGGTCCCACACCTTAGACCAGTGCACACCAGGGCCCTGCCCCCCAGACCTGTGCACCTGCACAGCAACATTCTCCTCTGCCATTAGATGTGGGAAGGTGCATCCCCAACTTGCATCTATACCTGCACTGCAATGCATCACCATACTGTTGTGGCCCACCCCATGCCCTGTATCCTGCTCCCACATCCATCCCGCAAATACAAGGCTTTAGAATACTGAAGAATATCAACTTCCAAAGTTGTGCTGGTTTGAAAGGATGTATGTCCCCTAGAAAAGCCATGTTTTAATCTAAATCCCATTTCATAAAGGCAGAGTAATCCCAATTCAATACTGTATGTTTGAAACTGTAATCAGACCATCTCCCTGGAGATGTGATTTAATCAAGAGAAGTTGTTAAGCTGGATTAGGTGACGACATGTCTCCACCCATTTGCATGGGTCTTAATAAGTTTCTGGAGTCCTATAAAAGAGGAAACATTTTGGAGAATGAAAGAGATTCAGACATGGCAGAGAAGAATGATATAGCCATGAGAAGCAGAGAGCCCACAAGCCAGTGACCTTTGGAGATGGAAGAAAGAAAATGCCTCCCAGGGAGCTTCATGAAATAGGAAGCCAGAAGAGAAAGCTAGCAGATGATGCCTTGCTGACCATGCGGCCTTCCAGCCAAGAGAGAAACTGTGACTGCATTCACCACGTGCCTTCTCACTTGAGAGAGAAACCCTGAACTTCATCGGCCTTCTTGAACCAAGGTATCTTTCCCTGGATGGATGCCTTTGATTGGACATTTCTATATACTTGTTTTAATTGGGACATTTTCTTGGCCTTAGAACTGTAAACTAGCAACTTATTAAATTCCCCCTTTTAAAAGCCATTCTGTTTCTGGTATATTGCATTCCAGCAGCTAGCAAACTAGAACAAAAGTAAACCAATCAAAATATTTATATGCCACAAAGACAGCAGATCACTAAACATATCATGATGCAGACAGATATAGCCCAGCCTAATGACCAAATTAAAATATCAGAGGAGACATGGACATTGGAACAACTAATCAAAGATGTTCACATAACTCTACTAAATAAAATCAGTGGGATGGCTAATGACATAAAGGAGATCAAGAGGACACTGGAAGGCAAGAAAGAGGAATTTGAAAGAATAAATAGAAAAATAGCAGATATCACAGAGATTAAATATGCCGTAGACCAAATGAAAAACATATTATAGACACACAACAGCAAGTTTGAAGATTCAGAACAAAGAATAATTGAGGGCAATGGTGGCACAGTGGCAGAGTTCTTGCCTGCCATGCTGGAGACCCAGGTTCAATTCCTGGTGTCTGCCCATGCAAAAAGATAAATAAATAAAATAAAATAAAAAAATATTGAACTAGAGGACAAGACAACTGATTTTGAACACTCAAAACAGCAAATGGCAAAAAAAAAAAAGATGGAAAAATTTGAATTGGATCTCAGGAGAATAATGGACAAAACAAAGCACACAAATAAATGAATCATTGGTATTTCAGAAGGAGAAGAGAAGAGGAAAGGGCCAGGAAGATTAGTTGAGGATATGATGGGAGAAAACTTCCAAATCCTTATAAGTGACATAAATATGCAAGTCATAGAAGCTCAACAAACTCCAAATAGAATAAATCCAAATAGACCTTCCCCAAGACACATACTAATCAGTCTGTCAAATGTTGAAGAGAAGCAGAGAATCCTGAAAGCAGTAACAGAAAAGTGATCTATTACACACAAGGGAAACCATATATGACAAAGTTCAGACTAGTCAATTGGCATATTTAAGGTCCTGCAAGGGAAAGACTTCCAGCCAAAAATTCTGCATCCAGCCAAGTTGTCCTACAACACTGAAGGAGATATTGAAATTTTCACAGACAAACAAATCCTGAAAGAATATGTCAACAAGAGACCAGCACTATAAGAAATGCTAAAGGGAGTTCTGCCAGTTGAAAGAAAAAGACAGGAGAGGGAGGTCTGGAGGAGGGCACATAATTGAAGAGTATCAGTAAGGGTATCTTAAAGAATAAAAAGAGAAAGAGAGAAAAGGATATATAGATCTGACAAATAAAATCCAAAAAATAAGATGGGAGATTCAAGATATGCTTTGCAGTAATAATGTTGACTGTTAATGGACTAAAGTTACCAAATAAAAGACACATATTGGCGAAATGGATTAAGAAATATAATCCAGCTATATGCTGCTTACAATTCATTTTAGACACAAGGATACAAATAAATTGAAAGTGAAAGGATGGAAAAAGATATTTCACACAAGATGTAATAAAAAGAAGCAGGAAGAGCTATACTAATATCGGACAAAATGGACTTTAAATGTAAAGACATCATAAGAAACAAAGAAGGACACTACATATTAATAAAAGAGACAATTCATCAAGAAGAAGTAACAATCATAAATGTTTATTCTCCCAATCCACGAGCTCCAAAGTACATGAGACAGACATTGGCAAAATTGAAGGGAGCGATAGGTGTTTCAGCAAAAATAGTAGAAGACTTCAATACACCATTCTACTCTCTAGATAGAACAATCAGACAGAAGACCAGAAAGGAAATAGGGAAGTTAAACAATTTGATAAATTAATTAGACCTAACAGGCATATATGGGTCATTACACCCCAAAGCGCTAGAGAAAGATATGCATTCTTCTCTAGTGCTCATGGAACATTCTCCAGTATAGATCATATGCTGAGGCTGAAAACAGGTCTATATAAATGTAGGAACATTGAAATTATTCAAAACACTTTCTATGATCATAATGGAATGATGATGGGTATCAATAACCACCAAAGAATGAGAACATCCACAAATATGTGGGGTCATGGTCACGTTCATGTGTCAACTTGGCCAGCACCCATTTGTCTGGTTGGGCAAGTGCTGGCCTGTCTGTTGCTGTTAGAATATTTCATAGAATTAAATCATGAGCATGTTGGCTGCATCCACAGCTGATTGCATTTGTAATCAGCCACGGGGAGTGTCTTATGCAATTAGTGACATTTAATCTAATCACTGGAAGGCTTTCAAGCAGGATTCAGAAGAGACAGTCTCTTCTTCCCGCTTTGGCCAGTGAGTCTCTCCTGTGGAGTTTATCTAGATCCTTTATCAGAGTCCTTAGCTTCATAGCCTGCCTTATGGATTTTGGATTCTATGTTCCCACAGGTTTGTGAGGTCTTTTTAATAAATTTCATATCTATGTATATTTTCTGCTGATTCTGTTTCTCTAGAGAATCTTAACTAATACAGCTTAGTACCAGGAGTGGTTCTTAAGAAACAGAATCTTAAAAATGGGTTTTTATGATTTTTTTCTACTCTGACTGGACTCAAAGGCACTAAGGACTCTGATTTCCATAGTCAGAATGCCAATCCATGGATTGAGTTAGCAAAAGAGATAGTCAAGAGATTACCATTGGCTTCTTCTAATGCTTCACTTGTACGAAACCAGACTAGTAAGTGTGAGATGGTATCTCATTGTGGTTTTGATTTGTATTTCCCTAATAGCTAGTGAAGTTGAGCATCTTTTCATATGTTATTGAGCCATTTGTATGCCTTCTTTGGAAAAGTGTCCATCTATGACTTTTGCCCATTTTAAAATTTTTTTTTTGTCTTTTTGCTGTTGAGTTGTAGTATATTAAACCCTTCTCTGATATGAGATTTCCAAATATTCTCTCCCTTTGCATAGGTGGTCTTTTTCTTCCTTGACAAATTCCCTTGACATGTAAAGTAATCAATTTGGAGGAGATCTGATATATCTATTTTTTCTTAATTACTCTTACTTTGGCTTAAGTTGTAGGAAACCACCTCCTACCACAACATTTTTAAGATACTTCCCTATATTTTGTTCTAAAAGTTTTATAGTCTTCATTCTAATGTTTAGGTCTTTGATTCATTTTGATTGAATTTTTGTATCAGGTGTGAGATAGTGGATATCCCATTCTTTTGGATATGTATATCCAGTTCTCCAAGCACCATTTGTTAAAGAAGCTGCTCTGTCCCACATGAGTTGACTTGACCACCTTAACAAAAATCAATTGTCTGTAGATGAGAGGGCCTATTTCTGAACACTCAGTTGGATTCCATTGGTCAGTAAATCGATCTTTGTGTCCATAATATGCTGTTTTGACCACTGTAGCTTTGTAATATGTTTTAAAGTCAGGTACTGTGAGAAATCCTACTTCATTTTTCTTTCTCAAGATTTTAGCTCTGCAGGCACTGTGCCCTTCCAGATAAATTTGATCTTATCGAATTTTCTATTTCTGCAAAGTAAGTTGGTGGGATTTTGATTGGTATTTCATTGAATCTATATATCAATTTGGGGAGAATTAAGACATCTTAACTATATTTAGTTTTCCAATCTATGAACATGGTATACCTTTCCTTTATTTAGGTCTTCTTTGATTTCTTTTAGCAATGTTTTGTAGCTTTCTATATATAGTTCTTTTATGTCCGTGGTTAAATTTATTCCTAAATATTTTATTTTCTTGGTTGCTATTGTAAATGGAATTGTTTCCTGATTTCCTCCTCATATTATTCATTATTACTGTATAGAAACACTACTACTTTTTGCATGTTGATCTTATGTCCTGCTACTCTGCTGTACCATTTATTAGCTCTAGAGTTTTTGGGATTTTCTACTTAAAGGATCATGCCAACTGTAAATAGTGAAAGTTTAAAAAGTTCTTTTCCAACTTGGATGTCTTTTCTTTCCTAATTTCTCTAGCGAGAACTCCAGCACAATATAATATAACAATGGTGATAGTGGGCACCTATCTTGTTCCTGATCTTCTGGAAAGATTTCAGTCTTTTCCCAGTGAGTATGATGTGAGCTGTGAGATTTCATATATGCCTTCTATCATGTTGAGGAAGTTTCCTCCTATTCCTATCCCCCTTTTGAAATGTTTTCATTGAAAAAGGATGATGAATTTTATCAAATGCCTTTTCTTTATCAATCAACATGATCATGTGGTTTTCATCCTTTGATATATTGATGTGATGTTTTATGCTAATTGATTTTTTTGTGTTGAATCACCTTTGCATACTTGGTATAAAACTCATTTGTTCATTGTGTATAATTCTTTTAATGTGCTGCTGGATTTGATTTGCAGGTATTTTGTTGAGTGTTTTTGTATCTATAATCATGAAAAAGATTGGTCTGTAATATTCTTTTCTCATAGTATCTTTGTCTGGTTTTGGTATTAGGGTGATGTTGGTTTCATAGAATGAGTTAGGAAGCTTTCCCTCCTATTCAGTTTTTTTTTTTGAAGAGTGTGAGCAGGATTTGTATCAATACTTTCTTGTATCTTGATAGGATTCACATGTGATACCATTTGGCTAGACTTTTCTTTCTTGGGAGATTTTTGATGACTGATTTAATGTCTTTACTTGCGATTGGCTTGTGGAGGCCTATTTCTTCTCAAGACAGTGGTGATTGCTTATGCTTTTCTAGGAAGTTGTCCATTTAATCTAAGTTGTTTAGTTTGTTAGCTTATGGTTGCTCATAGTATCCTCAATTATCTCATTTATTTTGCAGGGTCAGTTATTTATGTCCCTTCTCCCATTTCTGATTTTATTTACTTGCATCTTCTCTCTTTTTGTTTGTTGGCCTAGCTAATGGTCCATCTATTTTATTGATTTTCTCAAACAACTTCTGGTTTTGTTGATTCTTCCTTTTGCTTTCATGTTCTTAATTTCATTTATTCTGCTCTAATCTTTGTTATTTCTTTCCTGCTGTTTGCTTTGAGATTAGTTTGTTGTTCTTTCTCTAGTTCCTCTGGGTGAGCAATAAAGTCCTTGATTTTTGCTCTTCCTTCTTTTTTTAATATAGGCTTTTAGGGCAATGAACTTCCCTCTCAGCACTGACTTTGCAGCATCCCATAAGTTTTATGTGTTGTGTTTTCATTTTCATTTGCATGGAGATATTTACTGATTTCTCTTCTAATTTCTTCCTTGACTCACTGGTTGTTAAAGAGTGTGTTGTTTGGCCCCCATATATTTGTGAATTTACCAGCTTTCCCCCTGTTATTGAATTCCAAGTTTATTCCATTATGATCTGAGAAAGCGGTTTGTATAATTTTGATTTTTAAAAATTCCTTGAGACCTGCTCTTTTACCCAACCTGTGGTCTATCCTAGAGAATAATCCAGATACAGAATTCTTGTTTGACAAATTTTTCTGTTTTAGTATCTTAAATATATCATACCACTGCCTTCTTGTCACCATCATTCTGCTGAGAAATCTACTCTTAGTCATTTTGAGTTTCCCTTGTACGTGATTGATTGCTTTTCTTTTGCTGATTTCAGAATTCCCGCTTTGTCTTTGACATTTGACAGTCTGATTAGTAAATGTCTTGGAGTAGGGCTATCTGGATCTATTCTGTTTAGGGAATACCACACTTCTTGAACTGTAATTTTATGTCTTTCATAAGATTTGGGAAATTTTCATTGATATTTCCTCCATTATTCTGACCAATTTTCCTTCTCTTCTTCTTTTGGGACACCCATAACACGTATATTCATGTGCTTCATGTTTTCATTTAATTCCCTGAGTTCATGCTCACATTTTTCCATTCCTTTTTCCTATCTGTTCTTTAGTGTGTAGAATTTCAGATGGTCTGTCCTCTAGTTCACTTCACCTTTCTTTTGCTGTTGTATGTCTCCATTGTGTTTTCCATCTCTTCTAATATGCCTTTCATCTCATAAGTTCTTTCATTGTTTTTTCAAGCTTTTGGCTTCTTCTGGATGGTCACCCAGCATCGTCTTTATGTCCTTCATTTGCCTTACCATATTTTGTTTCAATTCTTTCAATTGATTTAGAAGATTTGTTGAACATCTTTGATTTGTTGTTTCAACTCCAGTATCTCATCTGAAGTTTTAGTTTCTTCCTTTGACTGGGTCATATCTTCATGCTTCCTAGTATGGTTTGTGTTTTTTGCTGGTGTTTAGGCATCTGATTTTCTTGCTTAGTTTATTCTACATGTCATTTTCTCTCTTTTGCTTCAGATTTTATTGTTGTTGGCTTTATTCTCTATCTGTTCTGTAGCATTTATTTCATCTTATTCTAGACTTGTAGTATAGTTTCTGTTTAACTGGTCAGAATTTTTCAGATCTTGTTTTTCTAGTTCTTGCCTGCCTATATGGAATTCTTTTAGATTGCCCTTTTGTGTGTGTGCAGTTGTTTCATCACCAGGAAAATGCTCTCTTTTCTGTTCCTCTTCAGGAAATGTTGATTTTCTGTTTGTTTTGTTTTGCTTTGTTTACCTCTATATGTTTTTGACACCCCTTTCATTATATTTAGCAACTTTTACCTGTAATTCTGGCTCTGGGAGGAGGCCCTCCTCATGGAGGCCTGACTCCAATTTTCCCAGACAAGACATGCACAAGATTTATGAAAAGTCTGCAGTCAGTACCAGTGTTCTCTGGTGATGAGACTGTGCATGATGCCAGTCTTTCCTGGAAAGTCTCTGTCCTAGTTTGCTAGCTGCTGGAATGCAACACACCAGAGAAGGATTGGTTTCTAATGAAAGGGGATTTATTTCATTAGTTCTTCAGAGGAAAGGCAGCTAACTTTCCACTGAAGTTCTTTCTTATGTGGGAGGGCACAGAGTGATCTCTGATGGCCTTCTCTCCACGCCTCTGGGCTCCAACAACTTTTTCTGAGTGATTTTCTGTAGGTCCAAAGGCCTGGGCTGAGCTGCAAGTGCTGAGATGAGGTATACTGAGCTGCTTGGGCTGTGCCATGTTGAACTCTTTCATTTAAGCACCAACCAATTAAGTCAAACATCATTCATTGCAGCAAGCATGCCTCCTAGCTGACTGCAGGTGTAATCAGCAACAGATGAGGTTCACATACCATTGGCTCATGTCCACAGCAACAGAACTAGGTGACTTCCCCTGGCCAAGTTGACAACTGAATCTAACTACCACAGCCTCTTAATTAAGTTCTTTACCTGTCCTACTCAGCAAGTGATCCTTCTCAGGCTGCTGCTCACCACTGGTGTAAAGTGGTCATATGCTCTTAATTCTCAACCTGCCAGGGTATGGTTGAGACAGAGGCTGAGTTTGAATGTGGGCTTAAACCATTTCTGTTTTCCAGTTTCTCAAATCTAAATTCTGTAAATAACAGTCACTGCCTGTGCTGGGCCTTGTTTCCCCATTTTTTGGGGAAAAAGCCATTCTTTAGCCCCCTGTTCCCTGAAGTCTCTCAAATCTAAATTCTGTAAATAACAGTCACTGCCTGTGCTGGGCCTTGTTTCCCCATTTTTTTGGGGAAAAGCCATTCTTTAGCCCCCTGTTCCCTGAAGTCTGGAAAAGTTACAGGTCTCTCCATTAAGTGCCTATATAGCACCTGCAAGAACATGTTTGAGACAGGCTTACCTTTGCTTTGTGTAGGTTGAAATTATTGCTGATATCCCAGCCTTAGGGGTCTAAATTCTCTGAAAGAGAGCTGACACTTGCACAGGGCCCTGCAACCTCATCCCCACTTTTCTTGAGGAAGATACACCCTTTAGGGAACTATCTCCTTGACCTGATTAGTTTGTCTCCTCACTTCTTAATTTCACTCTTGCCTGGGGTAGTGCTTATGGGCTGCTAAAAAGTAAAGAAGGAGGAGGAGGAGGAGGAGGAGGAGGAGGAGGAGGAGATGAAGGAAAAGGGGATCCAAGATCCTTTTCAGAGCTGGTCCCCAGGCAATTAAGAGCCAGAGTTGTGTCCCTTGTCTTGGGACACAACCCTTTTCTAGTATTCTGAGCTCAATTAACTCCAAAAGTTTCTGGGGTTTTTTTTTGTATGTTTTTTTTCATCATCCCTGCCTTCTCACTGCTAGGGAGACACTTCTCACTTTTATGTGTGTTTGTCTCATAATTTTATCTGTGCTTAAAGCTTACATTCAGCAGTCTGGATTTATTAATCCAATCTACAATTGGAGCTTCATTGAGCCTTCTTTCCATTGTTCTTAGTAGAGATGGTTTCTGTTTCCCATAAAAGGGAGACTCTGAAACAGCTTACAATGCCAGTAGATGAGTAGCATTAGCTTCCACAGCATGGAATAATTTAATTGCAGTTATGTGCTGCAATCTGAGCCCTTTCACACATTCCAGGCTGATATATGATATGTGTCTGGTGACGGAATCCCACCAAACAGTTGTACTATACAATTTCTGATTAATTTATTACCTGCTCTAGGAGGTGATAACACCTCCCTATACTGCTACCTTGCCTTGCCTCTCCACCAATTAACTTTAACTATAAAAATATCCCATTCAGAAAACTGAAAAGAAATATTTATGCACTGTTGTATGTATGCTTAAAATTCTCATTGTCTTTCATATCCACATAGTGACCTTACAGTTGCATGAGATTTATAGACAAACTTCTTAATATCTCAATTTCTTTCTAGAAAAACAAGTAACTTTTGAAGTTTAGTAATTATTGATTCAATGTCTTTAATAGATATAGGCCTATTTGCATTATCTATTTCTACTTGTGTATATTTGGTAGTTTTTGTCTTTCAAAGAGTTGGTCAATTTCATCTAAGTTATCTAATTTGTAAACATAGAGTTGTTCATAGTATTTTCATTATCCTTTTACTACCAGGGAATCAGTAGCAATGACACTTATTTTCTTCATTTCAGCTCAGTTTTGATATTGGTAATTTGTGTCCTCTCTCTAATTTTTCTTCATTAGAATGCCCAAAGATATTCTTCAATTCCATTACAATGTTTTTGATTTCTCACAGTTCCTTTTTAAATCTCATTAGATTTCCCATCTCGCTCCTTACCTTAACCACCTTGGTTGCATGTTGTCTAATTTTTTCATTGAATTATTTAACATATTTATCATAAACGTTTTACATTCTAATCTAAAAATTCCAACTTTTGTATCTTATCTGAGTCTTGTTTTGACTCTTGCTTTTCCTCATCACAGTGTATTTTTACTTCCTTTATGGCATGTCTTACAAGTTTTTGTAAGCTTTAACCCATATCAGTTGTGAGGAACTGAGGTAAATACCAAAGTTTTATGTTAGTCTGCTAGGAGTTGGACTCTTTTAATGATTGCTGTTGCTGAAGGTTCCAAAAATTTCAAATTTCTGTAGTAGTCTTTCTTTTGTCTGCCTTCTTGCCTTTGGTAATTCTTGTGTATTCCTCCTCCGAGTGTGCATCTTTCAGCTCTTTGATTTGTAATCTACTGGCATTATGATGGAGTCCTGTGGGTATAGCAATGAGGTAGGCCATTGGGGAGGAGTGGGGGTTGGGAAAGGGAGACATTACATTTTCTTATGACAATATATCAGTCTTTATTAGGCCTGCATATCTGGGTTGTTACCATCACAAGTATAATTAAATATACACATTGTTCTTTAACAAATGAATTATTGCTTGCTTTATTCATAAAATTGTAAGAAGTCCTCTTGTAGGTACCTTGTACATATTCAAAAGGTAGAGAATTTTGTGATGGCTTTTCCACTTTGGAATATGGATTGTACCTGGAAAATTCAAGGGATATTGAAGAATATTTGCAATTCCAATTTAGTTAAACATTTTTTTTAAATTCTAGTTCAATTACTTATTCCTAGATGTTTAACAGCTTCTTTTGAATAGGAGCCAGAGACTGATAACCCAAAGATATTCAGAATTGAGTTATAATCTTTGACCCATGAAGTGCTCATGGAAACTGTTCTGCTTTAGAGAATTATTTGAATATGCTAAGCTAGTTGGCAATTATAATGTCATTTGTTGCATTCTCTGCTATACAAGTAATCATCTGAGTGCCCATTAATTTTTAAGATATATTTTATGTCACAAATGCATATCCAAATTCAAATATATAATTCTGATAACATAAAGGACAGGAAAATTTGATGAAAACTATATCATTCAGGTTTCCTGGTTTCTGGTTATTTTAAGCAGTAAGGAAATACATTAGAGAACATTAGGTAACTATTATGGATTGAATTGTGAGCCACAAAACCGTTTGAATCCTAATTCTTGTGAATGTGAGTTTATTTGCAAATAGAATCATTGAAGATGTTATTCATTAAGATGAGACAAAACTGGATTAGGGTGGGTGCTAATCCTATGTGATTGGTGTCCTTAAGGAGAAGATATTTGGACACAGAAAGTGAATAGAAGACTCTCAAAGAGAGAGAGAGGGAGAGAGATACAGAGAGAGAGAGACAGAGACAGAGACAGAGACAGAGACAGCCATTTGATGGAAGCAGAGACTGAATTATGCTGCAAGCCATAGAGCATCATTGACTGCCCACTACCACCTGAAACCTATGGACTTTGAGCTCAATGTCCCAGTCTCTGTTGCATCTGTAGTACAGGCCTGTAATCTAGGGCCCCGCAATCACCAGTGAATCAGGTGAGCTGACATATATAAGCGTTGATTATGGGTACTGAATACCATAGCCCTGTTATTGTTACTGCTGTGATGACAGAGACATTAATTTTCACATATGAAAAATGATCAATACTGTACACACTTACTTCTCTGGAAATCTTACTTTTTTCATATCACTTATCTCCCAAATTATTAAGCATAGATAACTCTGATTGAGGGGGCTTAGGTTACATGCCTGCACTCTAGAAGATATGCTGTGACAGTGAGTTCTAGTGTTTACTTAAGTCAGTACCAATGATGTGAAATGTTTCTCTGCGTAGTGAGATGGTTGAGTTCAGGTGTCAATTTGGCCAGGTGATAGTGTCCAGATGTCTGGTCAGGCAAGCACTGGCCTTACCTTTATTGCAAGGATATTTTGTGACTGATTGATAAACGATGAGGCTGGTTTATTAGGTCATCAGTCATTTGATTCCATCTGTGGATGATTACATCTACAATCATCTAAGTGTGTGTTTTCTATAACAGAATGACAGAATCCAGTCAGCTGGATTTGATCCAATCTGTTGAAGACTTTTAAGGGAGAAGAGAGAATTTTCACTTTTTCTTCAGCCAGCCAGCCTCTCCTGTGGAGTTCATCAAGGACCTTCATCAGAATTGCCAGCCTTGTGGCCTGCCCTATGGATTTTGGACTCTTGCATCCCCAAGTTTGCATGAGACACTTTTATATGTCTTGTTGGTTCTAATATAAGTAGACATGTCTTGTTGGTTCTAATATAAGTAGAAATATCAGCTTAGCACTTCCAAATGAGTTATGTTTGAACATCTGCAAGGAACAAGACTATATGATACCTAGGTGGGTGGATCTGTTATTTCTTACTTTGATTGTTTTAAAGTGAAAACAGAATGAACAGATTCTGAAAATCAGAAGCACAAAAGTTTGTTGGGCTAAAGAAGCATTTAGAGTAGTACCAAAAGAGGTCTCTTGTCAAAAGGGCTGGGACCAGGGAGGCAGTTTATATGGCTGTTTGGGACAAAGGGAGGATGTGAGGGGGTGGAAAGAAGCAAGGGAGATCTGAATTGCTAGGGAAGCATGAACTATGTGAGCTGTGAGGAGAATGCAAATTGTTTGGAGCAAGGTGTCTTTGGGTCATTAATCAGCAACTAATTGTAAGACTGTGGTTATCTGGTGAATATTAGAAGGCTTGCTGGCATCAGCTTGACTTTTTATTATAGTCCATGTTTTCTAGCACAGGTAGAGGTTTCTATCAGCACCACAAGAGATCTTTGGTATATCAACCTGCCTCAGTTGCCCTTTATTTCTTTTTTGTGGTTTCCTGAGTAAAATGGGAGTTCAAACAAAGGAGATGATTAGGAAATCTATTTACCATTCCAACTTCACAATTATGAAGCAAATGTTGACTTCAGGAAGTTTAATATGTGAAAATATATGCATATCTCTGAGTTAAAGTGTTATTTCATTTGTTTCCCCACTCTGAGCAAAGAAAATGGAAGCTTATCAGTGAAGTTACTTTGAGAATAAGTAGGTGTGGAGCTAATGTAACTGTCTCCTTTTCATGAATACATGCATTAAGTTATGCAAAATGTTGTTCACTATTTGTTTGTTTAACTGTAAACATAAAAGCCATGCTTTAAAATATGAAAAACTTTTGCTGTTTTATTAGAAGGTAAATATAAAACTGAAATTTTGTTTATATCATACATATTGAGTGGCAATTATATATGTTGAATTGAGACCTCGAATGCCTTGTATGGGGATATGGCATTTAACATACATTTTCTATGTATATATAATTATGTTTTCTAAGTTGCTAGTAAACAAACACCTAAGTAAATGGTTTGAACCTCCTCTAATACTTCAAGATGTAAAGGAAAATTTGTAACTGCTTTGTGAATTGAAGAACATATTGTGATCCTTATAGAAGTTATCTATTTTAGCAATTACCTGTCAACTGCTGGAACAAAAGGATAAAAATAGAACCAGAAAGAAATAAGAGTCCAGGTAAACTTTTGTATAATTTGAAAAGACCTTACATAACTGAAAAATTTGGTCAAGATAGAATGATCTGAAATTGATCATTCAGGTTTAAAAATTGACACATTTTTCTTGAGAATTAAATGGCAGAGTAAATAATTAATCTCAGGGAAGAGACTAAGAAAATTTCACTTATGAGATTCACACATCTCACTCCATATTTAGTTTTATTTGTGAATTTTGAAAATCTTCTTTGTACTCAATGTACAAATTGTACTCAATACATGCATTGAGTAAATTGTGTCATTGAGATAAGATGCCTATATACTGGTTTTTTATATAAGTTCAGTAAAGAATCACCACATTCTGGTTTATCAAGAATACTGAGAAGCCATGAACCTCATATATTGTCTCCTGAAGAAGTTTGCAACTCAGACACTGATATTAAATCATAAAACAAAATCATCAAGAAAGTAAGAAGAATAGAAGGAAGGAAAGGAATGAAGGAAGAAAAGAGGGCAGCTGTCCCTAATTGTCTTGTCTCAAAATTTAAAGGATTAATTGATCTAAATATTGTTTATGCATACCCACTTCTCCAATATTTTCTTTCTTTTTTTAAATCTTTCAAAAACAAACAAGATTACATCTCACTATGTGTTCTAGTTTGCAAACTGCTGGAATATGATATAACAGAAATATAGGGCATTTTAAAAAGGGGGATTTGTTTAGTTGCAAGTTTACAGTTCTAAGACTCTGAAAATGTCTAAATTAAGGCACCAACAAGAGGTTACTTTCACTCAAGAAAGGCTGATGAGATTCGGGGTTTCTCTTTCAGCTGGGAGGGCACCTGGTGACATCTGCTGGCTTTCTTTTCTGGCTTCTTGTTTTATGAAGCTCCCCTGGGGGCATTTTTCTTCATCTCAAAAGGTCTCTGACTATATAGGCTCTTTTGTTTCTTGTGGCTCTAGTGGCTCTCATGGCTCTTAAGCTTTTCTCAAAATAGTTCCTTCTTAAAGGGTTCCAGTAAGCACCCACCTTGAATGGGTGGAGACACATCTCTATGGAAACCATCTAATCAAAACTTACCACCCACAATTGGGTGGGTCACATCTCCATGGAAGCAATCAGAATGGTCCCACCCAGCAATACTGAATGAGGATTAAAGGACATGGCTTTCTGTCATACATTATAGCTTCAAACTGGCACATTCCACCCTTTGGACCCCCAAAACACAAGTTCTTTCCAAATGCAAAATACATTCATTACATAACAATATCAGAAAGCCTTAAACCATTTCAGTAACAATACAAATACAATACATGTCTGAAACAGTACAAAATCTCATCTAAGTCAGATACAGGCATGGTCTGTCCTAAAACTCTGAACAAATTATCTGCCACCAATATACAAAGGAGGACCAATCATAGGATATATATATACTCATTTCCATAGGGAGAAATTGGAAGGAACACAGAGATCACCTGACCCAAATAGTTCTAGAAACATACAAGGCAAGCACGATTAGATTTCAAAGTTTGACAGTCATTTATCTTTGGGGCTTTAGAAAGTAGCCGTCCCACCCTTTCCAAGCATTTTATGCAAGGACTGCCTCTCTCTGACTGCAACTTTAAGGTACATTGGGGAGATCACCTTTTTCTCAGCTCCACCCTTTCTAAACATTGGAGCCACGCTGGGCTCTCTGCTATCTCTGAGGCACATGCTCATCCCCTTCAGAACAATGGGGTGGCAGCCAGAATTTCCCCAATCTCCAAGAAAGGTGCTCCATTCTCTCCAAGGCATGGGGCACAAATCCTCTCAAATTCTGCCTTTGGGGCAAACTCACCCCCTCCAAACATTTGAGTGAGTCCATTCTCCTGGTCCAAAGTTTCTTGACTTCAGACCTTAGCCTCCATGGTTCTCCTCCTGAAGACATTTTACCTTCAATTTGTCCCTTTTCTGAGCCTTCTCATCAAACTGGCAGCAGTTCCATTTATACAGCTCTCATAACACTCTTGTTGGTTTTCGATGCAATATGCTCAGATCATGCCTATCAGACAAAAGGAATTTTCACTAATCCATCCTGGATAACTCCATCTCTGATCCTGGCTTTTTCTGAAATGGATGATTGGTTCCATGCCTTCCAGCAAAATGACTAGTCATTTTTGCTGGATTGTCTGTCATTTTAAAACAAAGATTGCTTCCTTTCAGTTTGCAATAACACATGCCTCATTTCTGTCTAGAGCCTTGTCAGAGGTATCTTTAGAGTTCATATTTCTACCAACAGATTCTTAAAAGCATTTTGGCCTTCTCTATCAAACTCTTCACAACTCTTCCAGAGCCTTCCCTTTCCATTTAAAAACTGTTCCAACACATTCAATATTTGCAAACTGCAGCACCCCACTTCTGGTACCAAAATCTGTTGTAATTTACAAGCTGCTGGAATGCAAAATACCAGAAATGGAATGGCTTTAAGAAGGGGGATTTATTGAGCTGCAAGTTTACCATTCTAAGGCTCCAAAAATGTCTAAATTAAGGCAACTACAAGAGGTTACCTTCATTCAAGAATTCTGATGAAGTTTGGGGTTTCTCTCTTAGCTGGGAGGGCACGTGGTAATATCTTCTAGCTTTCTCTCTCAGCTTTTTTTTTTCATGAAGCTCCCCTGGGAGTGTTTTCCTTCCTCATCTTCAAAGGCTTCTGGCTGTGTGGATTCTATTGGTTCTAATTTCTCTGCAACTCTTGTGGCTCTGAAGATTTTTCCAAATTCATTCCTTCTTAAAAAGCTCCAGTAAGCAACCCTACCTTGAATGGGTGGAGACACATCTCTATGGAAACCATCTAATCAAAAGTTATGACCCACAGTTGGGTGGGTCACATCTCCATGTTAGCAATCAAACTAGTCCCACCCAACAATATTGAATGAGGATTAAAGGGCATGGCTTTTCTGGAGTACATAATAGTTTCAAACCAGCATACCATGACAAAGGCTATGTTAGATAATGCAATGTGACTTCCCATGATTAATCAAATGGGGTCAATTCATGAATGGTTATGTAACAGTCAGAGGTTTTGTCACTTTTCTGTGCTGTACAGCTGCTTTGAACATTCCTTTCCTGACAAGCAATAGCTCTAGTATTAAGGATGCCATGTTCTGTGCGAGCCTATTGTGCATGGCCTCAAACTAGAAAAAGCAAGCTTTCCACATTGAATATTATAAATGGATCTGAACAAGTTATTGCAGCATCTGAACAAGTTATTGCAGCATGAAATGACATCATATCAGCATACTATAGGTAATTGTCGTTGGGGGATCCTCAACAAAGAGCCAACAGATGATGATGTCAGATAAGAAAGCTCTTCAGCATTATGAGATAAAATACTCAGTTGAACAGTTGAAAGTGTTTTGCAGGCTTTGTCTCAACTTCTACAGTTATTGATCAGTCGCTGATACTGTTCCTTCATCCACAAGTGAGATCCCCTTGTTTCAGGCTGCTCAGATCTGCTCTAAAGTCATGTTCCTTTCTTCACCAACTTGTCTGTCCAAGTGATCCTCCCCTAGTCTCCCAAGAAGTAGCATTATCTAGATCCTGTTACCCCTTCCAGATTAGTCCTACATAAACTCTTGTTTTGACTACCTAGGGTCTTCTATTACTTCAAGGCCTTTCTTCTCTCAGCACAACCATCTGTTGTAAATCAAGTGATTGATTTTATTATTTCTGTTATGTTCTTAGAGATCTTCCTTGGCCAGCTTAAAAATACTCAAAGAAATGTAGATACTTCTGACTAACTAGAATAATGATTTCCAACCCTGGCTGTAATTCATTAGAATTACTTGGAATTAAAAAATTTCTAAAATCTAGGAACTGCCCTGTGAATCCCATATTGAAATGCTCTGGAATGTAGCCTGAGAAACAGCATTTTATGAAAAGCTTTCCAATTCCATGTGCAGTGACATTTGAAAATAACAGTGCAAGAAAAAAATCATATCCAAACAGGTGTTAAAAAGTGAAATACAATGATTGCTATTTAAAGATGTTATCTTGCTATAATTATTTCAATATTAAATAATTACATACTTTTTTAATCTTCAGAATTATAAAAAAAAATGGTAGGCTGACAGATAAACTGGTGACAAAAATGTTCCATCTAAATAAATACATTCCTTTTAAAATTAGCTGTGGAAACTAGGCAACTTTAAATCATGCCATTTTTTCCAAACCATCAACAATGAAAAGGGTTTGATCCTATTTATTTGGATTGTTTTTTAGCATGAGCAGACTCTGGTAATTGAACCTGCATCTCTGGCATGTTAGGTGAGAATTCTACCTGCTGAGTCATAGTCATACCACCCTGGATTGATTTTTAATTCCTGTAGAACAACTTAAAAATGAATTTAATCTTCATTTGTTTGGAAGGTGATTTTAAATTCAGAAATTGAGAAATGTGTTTGTAGATATATCTGCAAGGACTTTTTAAAAAGAAAAGTATATTCTATTCTTTTTACTTTTATTTTTCATTTTTAGTTCTATCCAGATGTCATCCTTAGTTCCATGGTTACTCCCCAAATTAATGCAATCTATTTTCTGCCATCCAGGAACCTACATTCTACTGGGGAGTAAGAACAAGAATAAACCAAATTGTAATTTAAAAAACAGCAAGTTTATCTATTTTTTTTTCTTTTGCCAGTTTTGCTTTTGTTCTTAATCAAATCTGAATATGGCTAGTGATCTTTCCACCATATTTGGAAAGTGAGATTTGGGATGGCCCATCTTCAAGTGTAGGCTATGTGGGGGTTTTTGTGACTGTTAATCAGGAGAAGCTGTCATAGGCTATCAGCTAAGATCCTTTTGAAGCATGTTGAATAGGGAATGGCTTGACTGGATGGGCTGGTTAGATCCATCTGGCCATAGTGTGTAGGATATATGCAAGACCTGGCTTCAATAATTAGGAAGCTATTAAAATAATTCAAAGTAAGATGCTGCCACACTATGGCTTCCTTTACCTTTCTTTTTTTTTTCTTTTTTCACATGGGCAGTCACTGGGAATTGAACCTGGGTCTCCAGCATGGCAGGCGAGAACTCTGCCTACTGAGCCACTGTGGCCCATCCTTTAACCTGTTTTTCAATACTTTTAGGGAAAAAGTACTTGTTGAATAAAATTTTCTTCTGTGATTTAAAAAAAAGTCTTCTCCAGAGCAATCTCATTAAAGACATCACAATGAGCAATGGGACTAAAATTAGTATAAGCCTGCAAACTCCCAGTAAACTTGGACTGTAACACCCAGATATATATATTCTATAACTTTAAATGAATATTTCTCACTATTATTTTTTCAGTCAAAACAGTTAGTAAAATGAGATATGAACTTTATGTATATATTTTATTAAGTAATCCCAAATTCCAGTAGTAAATATAAATTGAGCTAAGGATCGTGTCTATCTGACAAAAATATTTTTAAGTAACTATCTAATATTCTTTGTTTCTCAAAACAGCAAAATTGGATAGACTGCCTTGTTTTTTAATATAATAAATAAGGTAGGTAAAATAATTAGAATGAAACACTGTGAATAAATAGGGTATAGAGAAGTGTTAAGTACTTTATTTCACTGAAATTTTGATTTGTGTTTTGTACATTGGAGCTGATCTTCTTTCATGAGTAAAATAGGATTTTAAACTTTTGATACTAGCATCTTGAATCCAACTTGTATTTTCTGAATTGCCCTTCTGAACAGGGTAAAGGATTACCTGTTTTCTAAATAATGAAATTAAAAGAGTGTATCATAGGACACAAAACATTAGGAAGAGATGGCCAAGTATGCCATTTATTTTGATTATGTACCCCCAAAGCATTGAGCATCTCCATAGACTTCCAGAGATGAGATAGCTTTTCAGTGTCTACCAAGCCTAAGAGATTTCCAAAACACTGATAGTACATGCTAGGTTTGTGGATAATGAAAAAGGTGGCATAATGTAAGACAAAACTGCAAAAATAACTGGAAAGTATTGACAGTAAAATTAGTATAGGAGACAGCTCAGGCATATTAAAACTATTCTAATAGTACAAAAATTATAAATTAATGTTTACAGAACAGTAACTGAAAGTTCCCTGTTATTGAGTTCCATTCCTTATGGAATCAAATGTTCTTTTATTTCCATGGGGAGACATTCAGTCCCAGATGCTTTAAAATCACCCCCTTGCATATCAGTAGACGTTCCACTTTTGAACCTGGGAATAGAAAAATGCTATTTTGCTGAAATCCCTAAAAAACTTTTTATCTTATACTATTCTCCAAAGCGCTTGTTACAAAATCCAAGCAATTTTACATTATAAAATGCTGATGAAAGTCTTAGGTCTCATCATTTAGAATGATTTGATTTTTGTCCCTATGTTTACCTCAGTGAAACACACTCTCCCCTTCTATCTCTACCAGCTGTTCATTAGCAATAGGAATGTTCTTTTTATATTATATTAGAGTAATATGTGTGGTTCAAAATTTATTCTGAAGGTAAGTCTGTTTATTTTAAAAAAAACTTTCTCCCTTAATATAAAGGGCACAGCTCTCTCCACTCTGAAGATTTTCTACATGATAATGAAGAAAGGAAGAGTCTAACACTCTTAGAATATTTGTTTTTTCTAAGTAATATGCTAGGTGCTACACAAACATTTATATCATTTTATCACTGTAACATTTCTGTGAAGTAAAACTCATTGAAAACAGGTGTCGTAAATACATGTTAGAATAGGAAAAGGATTATTATGAGTCCTTGATTTATTCAATATCCTTTCCAATATTTTCAACTTTATTGTTCCTTTGTTTTCCAATTTGACTAAACTCCAACTTTGAACAAATGCAGCTATTGGCCTTCTGTGAATCTGGATCCATCTGATGAGGGTTTCTAAAAGAAATGAACCAATTATACAGAGTGGTGTCCTGTATGATCATGGGCTCCCCCTTTGTGCTACACATAATCCTTCCATATTCCTGGCTAACATTTCATGACTTTCCACAGGGATGTTTTTAAACCTTTACCCTCTTCAACTCACAGAATCCTCTCTTCCTTCTTTGCATGCAAAAGATGTCCTCATCTTCTACTTCTCAGTGCAATAGAAATAATTAAGACAAGGAAATCTTCTAATCATAAAACCTGCACATTTATAACTATCTGCATGTGCCACTTCCAATTTATTTCCTGTTATGAAAGGGCTTTCCCTCCTCCAATTGCTTATGACTATGGCTTCACTCTAGAGCTTATCCCTATTTATATGCTCAGAGACTTGATTATTCTCTCTTTTTTTTACAGCTTAAAATCCTCCCTCATTTCAGGCATTTTTTCATCAGCATAAAAGAGAGATTAATAAACTTAAAACATGCAAAACAACCACAGAAAACCCATACTCAGTGTTACTCAGTTAAATCTGGTTTAATTCCCCCATTACCATCTTAAAAATAATCTTTTAAAAGATCTCAGGATCTTCCAAAATTTGATCTCTTTCTACTCTGGACTTCTTCGCTTTCTACCCTGGACTTCTTCACTTGACTATATTAAAATCATTTTAAAGTACTGTTTCTAATATTGAACTCATTCATTAGCTTCCCCCCATACTCCAATTTCAAGTATTTTTCCAAAACTGGCTACATTTTGGACTTCTCTTCTACTTTTTTCCTTACATCAGTCCTTTTCTCCCCTACCACTATACTAATCCTGCATTCCAATTCATCACCTAGAATCGAATCTCATTCTCCTCCAAAACATTTCACTCAATTTAGTTCTCTCAGGACATTTCTTCAAACACAAAAATTATTTTCTCATTTCATTGCATTAAACACTTTGACAGAACACCATTATCTCTGGTCAAAATTAAAACCACTAATGAGCCTTTTTAAGATCTATCCTGAAATCTGTCTTGCCTCATCTCTCACTGTTCTCCTCCATACATTATTTGCTATAGTTATACTGGGTTAACTTAATTTCTGTAAATGTGCTTTATTATCTCATGTTTTAGGAGAGACTCCTCTGCTACTCCTGCTTTCTTTTGGTTACAGCTTGCATGGAACATAATTTACCATCTTTTCACTTTCAATCTTTATTTATCTTGGGTCTAGTATAAGTCTCTTGTAAGCAGAATATAGCTAATTTATATTTCTTAATCCATTCTTCCAATCTGTGTCTTTTAATTGGTAAGTTTAGTCCATAAATATTCAAAGTTATTACTGTAAAGGCATTTCTTGAATCCACCATCTTATCCTTTAGATTTTATTAGTCAGATCTATACATTCTTTTCTCTCTTTCTTTTTTTCATCTTTTAAGTTATCCATACTGGGTACTCTTCAATTCTGTGCCCTTCTCCAGATCTCCCTCTCCTGTTTTTTTTTTTTTTTTTTATCAGTTGGCAGAACTCCCATTAGTATTTCATATAGAGCTGGTCTCTTCTTCACAAATTCTTGAGCATTTGTTGTGAAAATTTTAATCCCCTCCTCAGTTTTGAAGGACAATTTGGCCAGGTACAATATTCTTAGCTGGAAGTCTTTCTCTTTCAGGATTTTAAATATATCATACCACTGCCTTCTCACCTCCATAGTACCAGTTGCATAGTCTGAACTCAGTCTTATTTGTTTTCCCTTATATGTAGTAGATTGTTTTTCTTCTGCTGTTTTTTAGGATTTTCTGCTTCTGTTCAACATTTGACAGACTAAATAGCATGTTTCTTAGGGTAGGCCTATATGGATTTATTCTAGTATTATTTCATTGGGCTTCTTTGATTTACATATTTATGTCATTTATACGGGTTGGGAAGTTTTCTTCCATTATATCCTCAACTAAACCTCCTCACCCTTTACTCTTTCCCTTCTGATACATAGATGATTCTTATATTTATATACTTTATTTTGCTCATCATTTTCCTGAGATGCAATACAAATTTTTCCATCTTTTTCACCATTTACTCTTTTGTGTGCTCCAAGTCAGTTGTCCTATCCTCTAGTTCACTTATTCTTTCTTCTGCCTGTTCAAAATTGCTGTTATGTGTCTCTAGTAAATTTTTGATTTGGCCTACAGCATCTTTAATCTCTGTGATATCTACTAATTTCTATTTGTTCTTTCAAATTCCTCTTTATGCTCTTGTAGTGTCTTCTTGATCTCCTTTTCATCATTATCCATTCCACTGAATTTATTTAGTAGAGTTATATGAATATCTTTGATTAGTTGTTCCTAAGTCTGTGTCTCCTCTTGTGTTTTAATTTGGTCATTAGGCTGGGGGCTATATGTATCTGCATTTTCATATGTTTAGTGATCTTCCATTGCCTTTGAATCATGTAAATATCTCTATAGGGTTACTTTGGAAGTTGATTTCCTTCAGTAGTCTAAAGCTTTGTATTAGTGGGATGGGTGTGGAGCAGGTTGTGGGATTTGGGGATTTGGGGCACAACAGTGTGGTGATGTGTTGTGGTGCAGGTATAACAGGTGGGGGACATCCCACTGGTGCCTGTGAGCCTGGGGTGTGGTGTGCAGAGTTGTGGAGGTGTGGTATGTGGGTAGGGTACAGCTCAGGCAGACCTTAAAGTGCAGGAACAGAGTGCAGCATGGGGTCACAGAGTATGACATGGTGGGAGGTGGGTGGATGCATGGTGGCTGGTGCACAGGCAGGATGTGGATGAATGCAGGGAGCATGGGGGTTGTGGGTATCAGAGTGTGAGGTATGGGGCACAAATGTCAGGGCACAGGGAGAACAGGGCATAGGTGTGTCCTTGCACAGATGGGAAGGTCCAGTGGGGCAGGGATGTGGATACATGAGTGTGCAGGGGAAAGATGGGTCTCAGGGGTAGTGGAATATGAGTCAGAGTCAGGTAATGTCAGTTAGGTGGAGACCTGGCTTGTGTGTACAGTTGCAAAGGTGAGTGGGTTAGGGATGCTTGTATGTTCAGGGTGTGGCTATGTAGCACAGCTGCATGTTTGAGTGCCTGCCAGATGTGGGACCAGGGTGCTTGTGCTGGGGGTGGGAGTAGTGCAAGCATTTGCAGGTGTGAGGGGCAGGTGGGGTGGAATACAGGTGTCAAAAGGTTGGTGCAGAGATTCATGGGTGCCAGGTGGGGAGAATGTGGCCATGTGTGTGCACAAAGGTTTGGGGCAGGCTCCTGGTGTTCATGTGTGCTGAGCTCAGGGGCAGTGGGACAGGTTTGCAGCTGCATGGATGGGAGTGAGTGTGGTCTGGATGTGCAAGTGTGTGCTTGCCCAGAGCTGGGAGATGTGGTGAAGGTGCACAACTGTGTGGGTTGGCAGTTGTGGCCAAGGTGCGAAAATGAGCACCTGCAGCCTGTATGTGGAGAAGACCACATGCAGGGAGCAGGGAGAGGGGGTTAGTGATCGAGGGGCTAAGTGTAGATGTGTGGGTCTTGGGAGGGCTGGAGCAAGACTGTGTGCTTGTGTGGGAAAGGTGGATCAAGCTGGAGCAGGTTTGCACATGTGTGCGGTGTGAGGGTGCAGGGGTGGGTTGGGGTGGGGGTGCTTGGAGTGCAATGGGTGTAGCAGGTGATGGGGTTCAGGTGAATGAGGTGTGGGGGTAGTCACAGGTTATGGGGCAGGGGCAGTGCCAGTGAGCATAGCATGTTGAAGGAACATGGCTTGGCTTACTACCTCATATCTGTCTCCCTGTTCATGCCCTCCTGAGGACTCTGGGTCTATACTTGGAAAGGGGCACATTAGTCTGTTTGAACTGTCTGGATGGCCTTGGATTCTCTGCATCTAAGTTCTTCAACTTTTGCAACCAGGGCCTCCCTATGTGGTGTAGAAGACCCTCTCAGGTCACTTACCACCCTGGAATCACTGTTCCAGTAAATTTTTCTGTCACTTCTCTACTGTTCCTTGGAGCAGAGGTGAACTTGACCTATCCTATTCCACCATCTTCCTCATTCTCTTATATTTGTTTTGATGGCTCCTTTTCTTCGCTCTGATTCATTGCTCTAAGCATCAACATCCAACTCTTCTCTATTTCCATTTTAATTTCCTTTCATTCTCAAGTTACAAGAAATATGGTAATGAGTAGAAACTATCAACCGTGTAGATTCAATGTATTATGCGTAGACCTTTGTGACAGATGTGCCTAATTTCCAGCCTCTTCACCTGGATAAAAGTATATAGAGGCCACCATGTCAGATAATGTGCTCATTTTTGTCTCCTAGAAAATCATCCTATGATTTTGCACTTTAAGCCACATTTTTTTGATTTTACTATTCATTTTAGGATTAAGTACTAGGTAAGTTTGCACCAAAAATTGGGTGGTGGGATCTGGATTAAGTAAAGAGAAAATATTTATGCAGATAGAAAACATATGGATGCTTATTAGGGTTGTGCAAGCTAGTGGAATATGTGTGTATTTGCACACATTTGTGCATTGTGTTGTTAATTTTGCTTTTTTTGTTTGAGTATTTTTCCAATCAGTAATGCAAAGCAAGCCACTATACCGTGAGACATTTCCTTAATTCTTAAGTGAATGTAATCAAAACATCATCAAAATTTTGAATGGACTAATGATCATGTAAGAGCAAATTGCAAAGCAAAGCAGGGATATAAAATTAAAAGTATGTTACAAGGCCATTTTCCTTCCACTTATCTAATTTTCCTTCATCTTTTATGCCTCTAGCTAGCTAATTTTAGTGAGTGCTGCATTTTGCAGTGATGTTACTAATCTTTAAAAAGACAGCATTTCATACATGCTTGAGGGATAAATAAAGGAATACATCTTGGTTTATTGTGGTATTTTACTATTTAACAGAGCCAAATGTTGGGCAAATTAGTATACAAGTGACTAAGTATTCATGTATAATGAATGCATATTTAAACTCAACAGCCTATCTTATAAGCATCAATTATATTAAATGCATTAATAAAGAAATTCTGCAGCTCTTAAATTATGACAGTGTAAAAACCCGAGCCATGTAAGTTACACTTTAACATTAGTTCTTTTGAAGCTGTTGTTATAGGATTATATGAGAGTATTTGTTACATATAATTCATCTTCCTTAATAGAAAGAATAGAAAACAAAGTTAATTTTTTATACAAAAGAGAATTTTGATTAGGACAGTGGTGTGACAGCTACCATGCTTAGCACTTCTTTTACATTCTTAAATATTTACTTACTAATTGAATACATGGCCAGTAATGACTACCATATGAGTTTTATTTTACAAACCAGTTTTAAAAAACTGTCTCTTGAGACTATGCCAAATAACAGCAGCCTATAATTACTCCATGTATAAGCATTTAGCATGGATTTAGAAATAAAACTACTTAAAAATGTATGTTATTCTCTAAGATTGGTATGTAGACCGTTCTGTATTTATGGTGTCACTGAGAGCCCCTTTACTCTGACTATATTGTCAAAAATATATAGAACTGAACTTATCAGGCATGGTCCACTGTACTGTGGAATTACAAATGATATATTGACCTCAGATCCTAACCAAGAATTTGTCCACTAACATAATAATAAATTATCATTGCTATGTGTAATCTTAATTTTTAACTGAAGTAAAATATTTTAACAATACACCTAAATATATGATCTGTTAAGAAATCAATTGCATTTTCAGCAAATAAGTTATCTGATCCTTCCACATACATAAAAGTAGAATAATTATAAAATTTTATACCAGGAATATAGGAACTGTAACACAAGCTATAATACTTATTAGCATACTCTAAATATTTCTGCAGGGTCCTTAGTTATGTCAGGCATTGACTAGTATCTGGATTTGTAGAATTGAACAGAACAGAGAAGGATACACTCTTTATGGTACTTAAAGTATAACTTTAGACTTCTCTTCTTAGTCTTAAATGAGTGCTGAAGAGTCTATAGATAAGCTTTAGTAGGTCAGTAAATCCCATTATATGATGTGACATTTTATGTTCATAATTTTTTTGCTTTTATAAAGAATTTCAAGGTGATTAGTGAGCACCCCTAGACTGACCAAAGTAACAAACAAATATGAAAAGATTGATCATTGAAAATAAATCCTTGTAAAGTGAAAAATGCACTTTTGAAGATAAAGAAAGCCCAAATTAATTAACACTTTGTTTTGGCTCACTCAGAAGAAGTATTTGAACTCTGTTCTGCCTACTTAAAAACATATAATCTTTCAGTATTCCGCATAACATTTAAAAATAATTGTTCTAGTTTGCTGCCTGCCGAAATGCAATATGCCATAAACGGAATGGCTTTTGAAAGGGGAATTTAATAAGTTGCTTGCTTACAGTTCTAAGGCTGAGAAAATGTCCCAATTAAAACAAGTCTATAGAAATGTCCAATCTAAGGCATCCAGGGAAAGATACCTTGGTTCAAGAAGGCTAATGAAGTTCAGGGTTTCTCTCTCAAGTGGAAGGGTACATGGTGAACACGGTCAGGGTTTCTCTCTCATCTGGAAGGGCATATGGCAAACATGGCATCATCTGCTAGCTTCTTCTCCTGGCTTCCTGTTTCATGAAGCTTCCCAGGAGGCATTTTCCTTCTTCATCTCCACAGGTCACTAGCTGGTGGACTCTGCTTCTTGTGGCTAGGTCATCCTGCTCTGGCTCCCTCTGAATCTCTTCTTTTCTTCAAACTGTTTCCTCTTTTTATAGGATTCCAATAAACTAATCAAGACCCATCCAAATGGGTGGACACACACCTCTACCTAATCCAGCTTAACAAGCACTCTTGATTAAATCACATCTCCAGGTTAATGATCTAATTACAGTTTCAAACATACAATATTGAATAGAGATTAGAAGAAATCTCTATTTTTGTGTGGCTGCCTGTACAAAATGGGATTAGGATTAAAACATGGCTTTTCTAGGATACATGTATCATTTCAAACCAGCACAATAATCTCTGTCCACTATCTATTATTCATTGGATTTTGTTTGTGTGTTTGTTTTTGATCATTGAATTTCAACCATCCATTCATCATTAGGTAAAATGCATTTCTTAAATGTAATGTTTAATATTCTGAAAGGATTTTTCACAGTTTAACACAAAATCAATCACAGGGTGGTGTGATGGTGGCTCATTGACAGAATTCTTGCTTGCCAAGCTGGAGATCTGGGTTTGATTCCTGGTGCCTGCCCCGCTCCCACAAAGAAAAGAAGAACCAAAAATCTTGTTCAATATGAACACTTGGCACTTTGTATTCACAGTATTCTTATGTATTATACTTAATATTTTTGAAATTTATCATACATTTTTTATTAAAAATAAAGTTTAGAAAAGGCAGACAGTTTGGAGGAGACAGACTAACCCCTCTGTGACAGAATTCCATCTTGAAAATAGGTGATTTGATGATTAATTTCAGCTTTGGTAAGTTATGGTGTCCAGTGATTTGGTCAAGCAAGCACCAGCCTGATTATTACTGTGAAGATATTTTGGGATAGATTTACAATATTAGTTGATGGCTCTGTTGCTGACTGCATAGACAATCAACGAGATTGCCTTCATCAATTAAGGCAGTCTCTTAATCCAATCAGTTATAGCCCTTAAAGTATTTTTAGAAGACAGAAAGAATTTCTATCTCTTCCAACTTATTCTGTAGAATTCAACTTCACCCTTATCAAGTTTCCAACTTACAGCCTGTCACTCAGAATTCAGATTTTCCAATCCTCTTGGTCACAGATGAGCTCATTTCTAATAAGTTTCTTGATATTACATGTATGTATGCATGTGTGTGTGTGTGTGTGTTTGTGTGTGTATACATACACACACATATATATAGACATTGGCATAAATACACCACACACACATATACATAATATACATGCACACATACATACACATATAAACATACATGTGTGTGCATACACATATATGCACATACATACACATATCTACATAATACCCTCTTATGGTTAAATTAGAGAAGTTGTGGTTTTACAGAACAATCATGCATAAAATGGAAGATATCCATATACCACCCTATTTTTAACATTTTGCATGTTGTGGGACATTTGTTACAATTGATGAAAGTATGTTTTTATAATTGTATTATTAACTATGTTCCACAGCATAACTTAGGGTTAACTGTTTGTGTTGTGCAGTTCCACAGATATTTTAGTAAGTTTTATTCTAGTACCATAAGTAAAAAATAACAGGGGACATCTTAACCACATTCATGTATATATTTCAGTAATGTTAATTGTGTTCACGTATATATTTCAGTAATGTTAATTGTGTTCACGATGTTGCGCTAATATCACCACCATCCTTTACCAAAACATTCCATTTTCCAAAATAGAAACTCTCTACACTTTAAGTCTTAACCCTCTTTCCTTATCTCCACCATTTCCCCTGGTAGATTATATTGTAGATTTTTACTCTATGAATTTGTTTATTTTAATTATTTTATGTCAGTGAGGATCATACGATACTTATCCTTTTGTGTCTGTCTTCTTTCACTCAACAATGATACCTTCATTCATCCATGTTGTCACATTTAGTGTGACTTCATTCATTTTTAGGGCTGATAATATTTCATTTTGTGTTTACACCATATTTTGTTTATCCACTCATTGATTAATGGACATTTGGGTTGTTGCCTTTTTCTTTGTTTTTTTCTTTGGAAATTGTGAATAATACTACTATGAACATCAGTATGCAAATATATGACCATGTCCTTGCTTTTAATTCTTTGAGGTTTCTGGAAGTAGGATTGCTGCATAGTATGGTAATTGTATACTTAACTTTATGAGAACAGCCAAACTGTTTGTTTATGGCTCAACCATTTTGCTTCCATCCAATAATGAATGAGTGCTCCTATTTCTCCACATCCCCTCCAACACTTCTACTTTTCCATTTTTTTAATGCTATTCAATCTATCTGATGTGAAGTGGTATCTCATTGTAGTTTGGATTTGCATATCACTAGGCTACTGATGTTGAATATCTTTTCATGTCCTATGTGCTTGGTCATTTGTATATCTTCTTGGAGAGATATCTATTCAGGTATTTTGACCATTTTTAATTAGGTTGTTTTTATTGTTGAGTTGAAATATATCTTTATGTAGTCTGGAAATTAAACATTTTTTAGATATGTGGCTTTCAAATCTCCCACTGTGTAGACTGTCATTATACTTTAATGATTAAATTCTTGATGCAAAAAAGTTTTTGATTTTCATGATGTCCCATTTATCTATTTTTGTTTGTGCTTTTGTGCAAAGCCTGAAACCATTGTCTAATACAAGTCTTGAAGATGCTTCCCTATGTTTTTTTCTAGGAGCTTGACAGTTTGGCTCTTATATTTAGGCCTATATTCCATTTTGAGTTTCTTTTGTTTATGGTATGAGGTAGAGGTCATCCTTCATTCTTTTATATAGGATACACAGTTTTTACAGCACCTTTTGTTGAAGAGACTATTCTCTCTCAATTGGGCAGTTTTTGCCCCTTGCCAAGAAATCTGTTGACCATAAATATGAAGGTTAATTTATGAGCTCTCAATTAGATTCCTTTGGTCTACATGTCTTTTCTTACACCAGTACCATGCTATTTTGATTATTGTGTTTTTGCCATAAGTTTTGAGCTTGGGAAGTATAAATCCTCCAATTTCATTCTTCTTTTTCAAGATAGCTTTGGCCATTTGAGGTGCCTTACCCTTCCATATAAATTTGATGGTTGGCTTTCCATTTGTGCAAATAAGGTTATTGTAATTTGATTGGGAATGTGTTGACTATGTAAATTGCTTTATTTAAACGTAGCATTTTAGCAATATTTAGTCTTCTAACCTGAAAATGGAATGTCCTTCCATTTATATAGGTCTTTTTTATTTCTTTTAGCAATATTTTATAGTTTTCTGTGTAGAAGTCCTTTACATCCTTGGTTAGATTTATTCCTAAATATTTCATTCTTTTAATTTATTTTATTTCTTCTTTTAATTGTTCATTGGTTGTGTATAGCAACAGTACTGATTTTTGGGTATTGACCTTGTACCCTGCTGTGCTTGGTTGAAACTGTTATATACCACAGAAAAACCATGTTCTTTTAATCCTGATCCAATATTGTTGAGTATAACCTCTTGATTAGGTTGCTGCCATGGAGATGTAACACACCTAATTGTGTGTGTGACATTTTGATTAGATGGAGATGTGACTTAGCTCATTTAAGGTGGGTCATGATTACATCACTGCAGTCTTTAAGAGAGCTCACAGAATGAAAAAGAGTTCAGAGCTGATACAGACCAGACATTTGGAGATCAAGACAGAAAGAGCCCAGGTACTAAGCAAGGATCCCCCAAAATAGCCAGAACCTAAAGAGAAGAAATGTCTGGACCCAAGAGAAAATAAGCTAAGAGATGAAATGCAGAGTTTTTCCAGAGAGGAGCTAAGTGAGGGCCCACAAATGCTTGCATAGAAAGCCACTGGAATCAGAAGCTGGTAGCAATGGAACTAGGAACAAGGACCAGCAGATGCCAGCCATGCATCTTCCCATTTCACAGATATCAGCCTTTGTTAGGAATCAAGGCATCTGTTCATGGTCAGGTTCATATGTCAACTTGGCCAAGTGGTGGTGCCTGTTTGTCTGGTTGGGCAAGTGCTGGCCTGTCTGTTGCAATGAGGACATTTCATAGAATTAGATCATGATCACGTCAGCTGCATCCACAGCTGATTCCATTTGTAATCAGCCAAAGGGGAAGGTCTTCTGCAATAAGTGATGCTTAATCTAATCATGGGAAGCCTTTTAAGGAGGATTCAGAAGAGACAGGTGCAATTCCTGCTTTGGCTGGTGAGCCTCTCCTGTGGAGTTCATCCAGACCCTCCATTGGAATCATCAGCTTCACAGCCTGCCCTGTGGATTTTGGACTCTGTGTTCCCACGTCACGTGAGACACTTTATAAATTTTATATTTGCGAGTGTTCCCTGTTGATTCTGTTTCTCTAGAGAACCCTAACTAATACAGCATCTTTTTCTGGGTGCCTTAATATGGATGTTTTTTAGGGGCTTAGAACTGTAAACTTGTATCAATAAATCTTCATAAAAGCCAATCCATTTCTGTTATTTTGCATTCCAGCAGCTTTAACAAACTGAAACAACTGTCAAGGTCACTTGATCTTGTGGGATTCATATATTAGCTCTAGTAATATTTTTGTGGACTTTTTAGGGTTTTCTGTATATCAACGATGTAATTTGTGAATTGGGAAAGTTTTAATTCTTCCTTTCTGCTTATTCCTTTTACTTGCCTAATTGCTTTAGCAACAACTTCCAATTCAGCGCTGAGTAACAGTGATGACAGTGAGCATTCTTGTCTTCTTTTCCCTGATCTTAAAGGAAAAGCTTTCTGTGTTTCACTATTAAGTACTATGTTAGCTGTGAGTTTTTCATATATGTCTTTCATCATCCTAGGGAGGTTTCTTTCAATTTCTAGTTTTCTAAGTCTTTTTATCAAGAGGGGTTATTAGATTTTATCAAATGCCTTTTCAGCATTAATTGATATGATCATGTGTTTTTCTACCTTCGTTTTGTTAATGTGATGTATTACCTTAATTGACATTCCTGTGTTCAAACACCCTTGTATACCTGGGATAAACTCAGTTTATCATGGTGTATAATTCTTTAGCTATGCTATTGGTTTTAATGTGCTATCATTTTGTTAAAGTTTTTTTGCATCTATACTCAGAAGAGATATTGTAGTTTTCTTTTCTTGTGATATCTTTATCTGGCTTTGGTATTAGAGTGATGTTGGCCTCATATGGGTGAATTATGGAGGGTTCCTTCTTTTTCAAATTTTTAGAAAACTTTGAGAAGAGTGGGTCTTAATTCTTCTTGGAATGTTTGGTAAAATTTACCTGTGAAGCCAGTTGGTCCTGGGCTTTTCTTTGTTGTGAGTTTTAGGACTATTGACTCAATCTTTTAACTAGCTATTGGTTTGTTGAAATCTTTTATTTCTTCTTGAGTCAGTGTAGGTACTTTTTGTGTTTTTATGAATTTGTCTATTTCATCCAAGTTATCCAATTTGTTGGTGTCTGGTTGTTCATAGTATCCTATTAGGGTCCTTTTTATTTCAGTGGTGTCAGTAGTAATATCCCCCTTTTCATTTCTAATTTTAGTTATTTTTATCATCTCTTTTTTTATCTCAGTTTAGCTACAAGCTTGTCAATTTTATTGGCCTTTTTTTAAAATAAAGAACCGAACTTTTTCTTTTAATTCTCTATTGATTTTAGATTCTTTAGTTCATTTATCTCCACTCTAATCTTTTTTATGGCCTGCCTTCCTCTCAATCTAGTTTTTGTTTGCTCTCCTTTCCCTAGTTCTTCAGTTCTGAGGTTAGGTCTCTGATTTGTAATCTTTCTTGTTTTTTATAATGCAATCACTTAGAGCCATATATTTTCCTCTCAACTCTTCCTTGGGTGCATCCATAAGTTTTGGTAAGTTGTATTTTCATTTTCATTCACCTCAAGATATTTCTTAATTTCCCTTTTATTTTCTCTGTAAGCCATTTGTTATCTAAGAGTACATTGTTTAATTTCCACAAATTTGTGAATTTTCTATTTCTCCTTTGATTCTTGATTTCTAGATTCAGTCCATTGTGCCTGGAGGAGATTGCATGATTTATTTTTGAATTTACCAAAATTTGTTTTATGACCTCAGATATTATCTATCCTGGAGAATGATCCATGTGTACTTGAGACGAACAAGTATATTATGGATAGTTTGGTAAAGCATTCTATACATCAGTTAGATCTAGTCATAGAGTATTGTCCAGGTCTTGTATTTCTTTATTGATCTTTTGTCTAGATGTTCTAACCATTATAGAAAGTGATTTATTAGAGTTTTCTACTATTAGCATAGAATCATTAATTTCTCCCAGAAAAGTTGTCAGTTTTTTTCTACATATATTCTGGGGCTCTGCTGTTAGGTATATAATGATTCTTTTACTTAAAATCTCATAATTGTCATTGACTGAAAGTCAAAGGGATGGTAAGGGCAGAAAGACACCAGGAGCATCTTCCACATCTCCCCATATCTGCACTTTAGTTTTTACTTGTTCATCAAATGTATCCTTTCAACTGTCCCCTGCAGCTCTGAGGAAGCAGAATATTTTTAATTCTCATCCACCATCATTGTCCAGGGAAATTTGGACAATGGCTGCCCTCAGAGCCAGGACCCCAATGGTCTAAAGGTGTTCATCAAAAGCCGTGTTCTATGATTGACCTGTGGTCAACCAGGAGGTGGATATTTTTTTAAAAAATTCATTGTGAAATATAATATACATACAAATAAAAAAGAAAAAGCAATCATTTTCAAAGTGTGCTTCAACAAGTGGTCACAGAACAGATTTCAGAGTTAGTTGTGGGTTATGATTCCACTATTTCAGATTTTTCCTTCTAACTGCTCCAAAATTCTGGAGGCTAGAAAAAATATCAATATAGTGATTTAGCAGTCCAACTCATTTGCCAAATGCTATTTTCTCTATTCTACCACCTCCATCTTCTTTGATCCTTTTCCCATTCTATAGGGATCTTTAGGCAATACCCATTCTGGCATTTTCATTTTGAGAAGGGGTGTGGACACTAAAGGATAGGGGATGTAATTAGTTGATAAAATCTTGTAGATGGTACTTATGCTGGTTTTCAGGACTTATCTGTCCTAGGAGCCCCCTGGAAATTATAGTTCCAGGAAAGCAAACTTAGTGCATGGAGCTTTTATAGAGTCTCAGTCTGAACCCTAGGTGTTTGTAAGAGTTAACAGGAGTGATATTGGTTGGGATTTAGCAAAACATGACAACTAGCACTATCTAACTGAAGCTTGCATAATAGTCTCCAGAATAGTCTCTTGATTCTATCTAATCTCTCTTAGCCAGTGATGCCTTATTTTATTAGACTTCTTTCCCCTTTTCGTCATGAAGGCATTGTTGATCCCATAGTGGCAAGGCAGAACTCATCCCTGGGAGTCATGCTGCATGTTATCAAAGAGATCTTCATCCCTGAATGTCATATCCCACAGAGGGGAGAGGGTAATGATTTTCCTTGCAGAGCTGAGCTTTTTGCCAGTTCGAAACTATTATGTATTGCAAAAAAGCCAAGTTTTAATCCTGATCCAATCTTGTTGGGGCAGCTGTTTTCTTTAATCCTTATTCAATACTATAGGATAGACAATTTTGATTAGATTATCTCCATGGAGATGTGATGCCCCAATTGTGGGGGCAGCCTTTTGCTCTGATGGAGATGTGACTCCACCCATTCAGGGTAGGCCTTGATTTGCTTACTAGAGTAATTTCAAAGGGGAAACCTTTGAAGAAACCTAAGATGCAGAGACACAGGTATTTGGAAGAGCCTATGCAGATGACTGGAGAACAGTTGCTTCAGAGCTGACAGAGCCAACATGAGACCCAGACACTTGGAGATGCTGGGTCAGCAGATGTGGCCATGGTGTCTTCCATGAGATGCTAAGCAAGCCAGAACCCAGATTTGTGCCCTAGAGAAGCTAAATGAAGGCACAATGACACCAAGTGTGGAGCCCCCACAGGAAACAGAGACTGAAAACAACAGAGCCCAGGAACTAGGAACCAGCTGATGCCAGTCAAGTGCCTTCCTAGCTGACAGAGGTGTTCCAGACCTCATCAGCCTTTCTAGAGGGAAGGTAACTACTTGTTGGTACTTTACTTCAGACATTTTCTCAGCACTAGAATTGAAAACTTGTAATTTATTAAATTCCCTTTTTAAAAGCTGTTCCTTTTCTGGCATCAGCTTAACAAACTAAAACAGCCTTAGAGAGAGAGAGAGGCTACATCTGAGAAACAAAAGTGATTTCTTTGAAGCAACTCTTAGGCCTCATTAAAGGTAAGCGGAACTTTTCTACTACAGAAATAATATTCATAAAGATAAGCCTCAAAGTCAAGGGCATGGTGTGTTTTCTTGTGACTCCCCCAATGATTGAGAGGGCACCCAGATTTTCCCAGGTGGCAAAACTCAATAGTTAGATTTTTTTTCCTTCAGACCCTCAAGGGCATGTACCAATACTTTCTAATGATCAGCCCACCATAGTCTGAGATGTATCATTATATTACATTAAGCCACACAGAAATACAAGGCCTTATTCTCATTCTGGACTCCAGGGGGTTGGGTTGTTTAAATGAGTTATCCAGAGAGGTTGATTTAGATTGTGTGTTACAGAAAAATTAGGTTCTAGACATAGTAAACATCTCTTCCTTTGGTCTCATACAGTAAATGAAGTTCTAAAATATACACACTATCATTATTTTGCCCTGTGTTTTGATTTACCTTAGTCCCAGCCAGATTTGCTTCATTTTTATCTCTAACTGAAGCATGATCTCTTTTTTGCTTATTTTAACCTTAATTACATATACTAACTTTTTAAAATTACTATTTTAATTTTCATGGTTGCAACATTGCATTTCTGGGTCTTAGGTATCACAGAGTTACTTAAAATTTCCGGGAAATACCATCTGATACACATATTACTCAGTGTCTCAGAATCTAGAAATACACTTACAACTTTAGACTGAGTGCGGCTGGTATGAGGGCTTACCATATAGGCTCTGATTCGCTTATAAGCACTTTCTGAATGTGACTCCAGCATATTTCTTCTTTTTTTCTGGCTTGTTTTGCACAACACATTGTTCCCAAAGTTTATTCAGTTCATTGCATGCTTCTTGACATGCCTCCTTTTTGTAGCCATACCATATTCCATCATATAAATGTATCACAGTTCACCATTCTGTTTCTTAGTCTTTATACCCTTTGACATTCTCCATCTCTTGGGGATCACGGTTAATGTCCAAAATAAACAAATCATGTCATGTAATATCACTACTTGGTTGTACAATCAGCAGAACTCTCAATTTTAGACAATTTTCAGTGGACCATATTGACAAAGAACTGACCAACACAGCATCACCAAATACCCCTTATCTCTTCACCTGCCCCCAAATTAATTGCCCCTTGCAGTACTGCTGCTGGCCACAGCATGCATTTTAGTTTCCCCTTGTACCTTACTACTACTGAACTCCTTGTCCAATATCAAATCTTTAAAGTAGTTCATGTGAGAACTCATTTATAATTGTAGATTTAATCAGTGGGATATATGGCACCATACAACCCATTAATTAGTTACCGTCATTTCATCCACACCCTTATATTTAAGCTCAATCTCATTGGGTAGCCTTTCCCCAAACTCTAGTTTTTGTGTACGTCTAGGTCTGCTATATTCTACAGTGTAACCTCTGAGAGGAACTTTACCAGAGTCATAGCAACATAATCATACAGAATCCGTCCTTTTGTGTCTGACTTATTTCATTCAGCATTATGTCCTTAAGGTTTGTCCATGTCATATGCTTCAGGACATCATTTCATTTTACTGCTGCAGAATAATCCATCATATGCATATACCACATTTTGTTTGTACACTCTTCTGTTGATGGACACTTGGATTGTTTCCATCGTTTGGCAATTGTGAACAGTGCCAAATGTCTGTTCATTGGTGTGTAAATGTCTGTTCATGTTACTGCTTTCAGGTTTTCTGGGCATATGCTGATAATTGATATTGCTGGGTCATGGGTCAACTCAACATTTAGTTCTCTGAGGAATCACCAAACTGTTTTTCACAGTGGCTGAAACACTATACATTCCCACCAAGAGTGAATAAGTGTTCCAACTTCTCTACATCCTCTCCAACATTTGTAGTTTTCTGTTTAATAGCAGCCATTCTTATAGGTGTGAGGTGATATTTCATTGATATCTTGATTTGCATTTCCCCTACAGCTAATAAAAATGAGCATCTTTTCATGTGCTTTTTAACCATCTACATTTGTTCTTTGGAAAAGTATCTATTCATATCCTCTTCCCATTTTATAATTGAGTTGTTTGTTCTTTTCAGGATATCAAACCTTTATCCAATATGTGGTTTCCAAATATTTTCTCCCATTGAGTTGGCTGCTTCTTCACCTTTTTGACAAATTCCCTTGAGGCACAGGAGCTCTTGATCTTAGGGAGTTCTTATGTATCTATTCTTTTTTTCTTTGGCTGCTTGTGTTTTAGACGTAAAATTTAGGAAGTTACCTCCTATTTTTAAATCTTGAAGATATTTTCCTACATTTTCTTCTAGAATTTTTCTGCTACTTGCTATTACCTTTAGATCTTTAATCCATTTTCAATTAATTTTTTCATTGGGTGTAAGGTAGAGGTCCTCTTTCATTCTTTGGCTATTGATATGCCATTTATTGAAAAGACTATTTGGTCCCGATTCGTAATTTGGGGGGCTTATCAAAGATCAATTGTCCACAGATTTGTGGGTCTATCTACATACTCTCAATTCTATTCCATTGGTCAATACTTCTATCTTTGTGCCAGTACGATGCTGTTTTGATCATTGCAGCTTTAAAGTCAGGAAGTATTGGTCCTCTCACTTCAAACTTCATTATTTTTAGGATCTTTTTATCTATTTGGAGTCTCTTTTCTTCCCAGATAAATTTGATAGCTTGCTTTTCCAAGTGCTCAAAGTAGGTCATTGGGATTTTTATTGGTATTGCATTGAATCTATAGATCAGTTTGGGTAGAACTGACATCTTAACATTCAAACTTTATATCCATGAGCAAGGAATGTTTTTCCATCTGTTTGGTTCATTTTTTATTTCTTTTAACAATGTTTTGTAGCTTTCTTTGCAAAAGTCCTTGCATCCCTGCTTAAATTCATTCCTAGATAGCTGATTCTTTTGGTCATTATTTTGAATGGAATTTTTTTCTTAATTGTCTTTTCATATAGGTCATTACTTGTGTATTAAAACATTACTGATATTTGTACATTAATCTTGTATCCTACCACTTTACTGAATTTATTAGCTCAAGTAGCTTTGTCATAGATTTCTCAGGGTTTTCTGAGTGTAGGATCATGTCATTTGCAAGTAATTAAAGTTTTACTTCTTACTTTCCTATTTGGATGCCTTTTATTTCTTTTTTCTGTCTAATCACTCCAGCAGGACTTCTACTACAATGTTGAGTAATAGTGACATTATACTAAAATGCCATAAAATGGGCATGCTTGTCTTGTTCCCGATCTTAGAGAGTGTTTTCAATTCTTCACCATTAAATATGATTTTGGCTATGGTTTTTTCATACATGCCCTTATGATATTGAGGAAGTTTCCTTCTAGTTCTACCTTTTGATGAGTTCTTATCAGGGAAAGAATGCTAAGTTTATCACATGCTTTTTCAGCATCAATCGATATGATCACATGTTTTTTTCCCTTTCAGTTTGTTAATGTGCTATATTACATTAATTTTTTGTATATGTTGAATAACCTATTCATTCTTGGTATAAGCCCTACTTGGTCATGATGTATAATTCTTTTACTGTGTTATTAGATTCAATTTGCTAGTGTTTTGTTGAAAATGTTTGCATCCATGTTCATTAGGGATATTGGTTGGTAGTTTTCATTTCTTGTAGCATCTTTTTCCAGTTTTGGTATTACAGTGATATTAGCTTCATAAAATGAATTAGGTAGCCCTCCTTTTTTCTCAAATTTTTGGAAGTGTTTGAACAGAATTACTGTTCGTTCTTTCTGGAATTTGATAAAATTTCCCTGTGAAGCCACTTGTCCTGGGCTTTTCTTTGTGGGAAGATTTTTGATGACTGATTGAATCTCTACTTGTGCTCTCATTCTCCATGTGCTCTTTTCAGGACTTTCTACTTCTCTTCAAAATTTGACAATTTGATTCATATGTGTTTTGATGTAGGCCTATTTGGATTTATTCTATTTGGGGTTCATTGGGCCTCTTTGATTTAATTGTTTATGTCTTTTATAAGGGTTGGTAACTTTTTTCTAATTCTATCTTCAACTAACTTTTCCAGTCCTTTACTTTTTTCTTCTTCTTCTGTGACAGAAATGATTTTTCTAATTTTGTACCTTTTGCTATCCATCACTTACCTAAGATTTTGTACCATTTTTCCATCTTTCTTGCCACTTGTTCTTTTGTGCACTCCAATTAAATTTCTCTGTCTTCTAGCTCACTTACTCTTCTTTCTGCTCTTTTTCAAATCTGCTATTATATGTCTGTATATTTCTAATTTGGTTGAATGTATCTTTCATCTGTGAGATCTGCCATTTTTCTATTTAATCCTTTAAATTCTTCTTTATGCTCTTCCAATGTCTTCTGATATCTTTTATTTCTTTATAAATATCCTTGAGTAGTTGTTCTATATTCTGTGACCCCTCCAGTGTTTTGGTTCAGTTATTTGGCTGGGCCATTTCTGCCTGTATGTTCACATGCTTTGTTATTGTCTGCTGTTTGCAGCATTTGATTATCTTAATTAGGTTATTTTGCAAGTTGGTTTCCTTCACTCATCTAAAGTTTTTTACTTAATTTATTTTGCATTGAAGGATCCCTTTGCACTTGGTTTCTCAGCAAGTCCGTGCTTAACCAAGGCCTGGATCTCACATAGGTGATGCAATTCTACTTGAAGGTCTATTAAAAGCTAGGCAGGGATGCATGGGTAGTTCAGTGGCAGAATACTCTCCCACTATGTGGGAGACCTGAACTTGATTTCCGATCCAGGCATCAAAAAAGAAAAACAATAACTATGAAATAGAATTTTTTTAAAAATATAGAATCATCTCAACCATAGTAGGCCCCAAATTCAGAAGAAGGAAGCAGCCCAAGATATATTGGGAATGAACTCAAACTTGTGCCCACAGTAGGGAGAAAAAAATAAAAATAAAAATACGTTAAAAATATAAAAATAAAAAACAAAAACTAAGACTAGTACTAATAATATAAAATATGGAAACATATAGTTAAAAAAAACTTGGCATATAGGGAATTTGCCAGATTGCCCTTACCGCTTCCTCCCAGCAGGTGGCACTCCTGAGGCACCTCCTCCCCTCAGGCCCACCCCTTCCCACTGCATAGGTCAGCTGAGAAGATGACATTCCTGGTGGGGGGCTGCACCAAGTGTGAGGTAGCAGAACAGACAGTCCCATGGCACAGGATAGGAGAGCTGACCATAGCACCAGGAGGAGTAGCAATCTGCAACATACAGTGCCTGGTGTTTCCACCACTCACCACTTTGATCAGACAGCCATTTTGTGGTGGCCAGCTGGGGTGACTTCTCCCAGCACCCACGGTTAGGGCTCTTTCGATGGCCATGCATATCTCTGGGCTCTCTGTGGGTGCCACCAGGGAGGACCCCTCAGGGAAGCCTCTCCAGCCAGCAGCTGGGGCAGGCTGCAGCAGAGGGATGGTCAGTTCCCTTGGATGTGCACTTCTTTGAATGCCACCAACCACCCACAGTTGGAGTCATGCCTGATCTAACTGCTTCCCCCATCGCAATCGCTCCACCTCTGTTCTCCCCAAGAAATATCAAAGACCCTCTTCAGTCACTCATACTCTGGGATCACAGTCCCAGTCATTTCCTCCCTGTACCCTATCTTGTCCCTTAGAGACCTGGAGTGGATTTTTGTGTCCTTTTCTGGCGCTGGCAAGGTAAATCAGGGATTGGACTCCACTTCAGGCTGAAGTGAAAGTGAGGGTTGGGCACAGTAACTGCTGCAGGAAGAAAGCACTATACTGATCTTTACCATATTTTACCAGCCTCTTCCTTCTGCTCTTCTTTGGATGCTGGACAGTGCTCTACTGGATTTTGGAGTATCAAAATAATAGATTCAGACAGTTCTTACCTGATTAATGGTTTTTCTGTTGGAGGGACTGTTTTCTGGAGTTGCCTACTCTGTCTTCTTCTGACAATTCTCTCCTGTTGTTTTGTTTTTTTTTTCTCTTGAGAGAATACCATGGTGCTACAAATTTATACATTCTGATCCACCGTGAAGAGTTCATTCAGCCCACCGTGGAGAGTTCATTCAGCCTTCTCCACCATGGAGAGTTCATTCAGCCCTCAGCACATATTGAAGGAGGGCTAAATTGCCATGAATTAACAGCTTTGGAGAAAATGCTCAAAGGATTATGAGATTCTGGATATAAATGCTTCTGCCCCTTTTACATTATACTTTCAGAAATCATCACCTTAGAATGGACCCCCTGTTTGTCACAGCAGTGACTTAAACAGCTTCATTAAGGCAACATTATATTTGCTTTTCCTCCTCTAACACTCTTCAAACTCTCCCTCCTGTCTTCTGGGTTCTCTCCACAAATATATCAACATAATATCCTCAACCAAGTCCTTACCTCAGGTGCTGCTTTTCAATCCAATTGAAATTTATTGAAGATCTTCCATATTTCAGCCATGCCATATAATTTCTTTCCATTGCAATCTCAGGAACATCCTATGGTCTTGTCTCTGTTTTTCCAACTTTACAGATTAAGAAAATGAGTGATATAAGATGTACAGCTTGAATCCACATGCCTTAATCCAATGCCCATGATCTTTTCTAATTAGTCTTGATCACTTGGACCCATCAGAATTGGGGACATTTAGGTTAAAAAAAAATCCTGAGTTATAAACTTAAGACAGAAAGTACCAGTAGTAATTTTCCATTTTTAGGCTTATCTCTGACTTCCAGTCTGATATTATTTGCTTAGACAAGGTTTCTCAGCTTTGGAACCATTGACATTTTGGGTTGGACAATTCTTTGTTATGAGATGCTGTCCCATGCATTTTGGGATATTTAGAAAAATCTAATCTCTGCCTATTAGATGTTACTAGCAAAGATTGCTCCACTCATTTGTTCTCTGTGACAACATCTTCCACAGTGGTTGATAATAATAAGGGATCTGTAAGTATATGCTGCAAAGATAATTAATAAACTTCTTGGAAAACAAAATCACTTCAATGTTTATTAAGCATCTTTTTTAAGAGTCAGTATAAATCATTTACCAGGTATTTTTTATACTTTACCTAATTTCTTTGGTTACTAGGATAGCAGCTGAAGTATTTTTTGATTCTCAGTTTTAAGCAACTGACCTCCAAAAAGAAGTATATCCAAAAAGGAAATCAATTTTTTCATTATTTTCCAATAATATATGAGAAACACATTTGTTTGAGCTCATAGGGAGACCTCAAACATTCATGCTTTTATATGATTTGTGCTGTTCTCACATTTTTCATTAATCCATTTTCCATAAGAACTTCTATTCCTTCCATAAAATACATTTAAATTTATTGAATGGTGTAAGTTTTCAAAAACACACAGCAATCTAAATGGCATTATATGAACATGAAAATGTAAAGTCAGAGACCAATAGCTGTAGTTAAAACTGTATTCTTAAGATATGTAAGGTCTGCCAAATACTTAGGACTAAAATCTATAAGCTAATGACCTCAGGATTAAATGTCATCACCTTAAATATTTAAAATATAATAATCTCATCAAATTTATCAACAAGATGCATTGAAATTTGTTTATGGTATTGAAGAAACAAAGTTAGCATTCCTTCATTAATTAGAAAATTGATATACTTGTTCAATATGTAAAAAACCCATTATTTTATGTCATCATAAAATCTGTGCTTTAGATGTCCTGCCATATTGTATTTAAATAAATTACATTTATTAGAAATGCATATTAAAATCTCTTCCAGAAGCAATTTTTTAAAAATTGCTTTCTTTTATACCCCTTGTGCCTGTTTTAGTAAAACAAAACAAATTACAGCAGATGATTAAACCAGGGATTAATATATTGTTATGCATGTGTACTGCTAGGGGATTTTATGTTTGACTCAATAAGAATTATAAATATTTCTACTGCCTAAAATATATTTCTTCTTCAATAGAACTTATAAGTTTTAGATAAGAGCAAATTCATTGCAACATTTATTTGGAGATAAGATAACATAGCATGAGGCCCCTGGAATATGACCTCTTTCCTTGCCCAAGAGAATATAAGCTTCAGAAGAAGAAATACTTATATCTGTTTTGTTCACTGATGTATTGCAAATGCCTCAAACAGTGCCTGACACAAAATAGGACCTACCAAGAGGTCATGAATGAATGAATGAATGAATGAAATGGAATCCTTACTTTGAATATTAGTTTCTTATACTATTGTATCATATTATCACAAATTTATTAGCTTAAAACAATACAATTATTTTCCTACATTTCTGAGGTACATAAATATGATCTGGGTCTCTCATGGCTAATGAAAGTGTCAGGCAGGACTGCATTCCTTCTGGAGGCTCTCAGGGAGAATTGGTTTCCTTGCTTTTTTCCAGCTTCTAGAGACACCTTCATTCCTTGACTCATGATCCCCTTCTGTCTTCAAAGTCAGCATGGTCAGAGTATTTTTCACATGGTATCACTCTGACACTGACTCTTTTTCTTTCTACTGCTTCTGTTTTTAAGGACTCTTGTCATTACATCAGGCCCACCTTGATAATCCAGATACTCTCTGTATATTAAGGGCAGCAGATTAGTAAACTTTTATTCCAACTGCAACATTTACTCCCTTTTGCCATGTAATAGAACACATTCACAATTTAAGGGATTAGGATGTAAACATCTTTGGGGGCCATTATTCTGCCTACCACACAATTGCAGAATATAAGGTAAACTATTTGACCACATTGTATTTGTCTCCATATTTGTAAAATGTAGATTATTATGATGGTATGCAATCATATATACTTATCTCATCAATTTGTCATGATATTGTTATTGCCATGAAGTTCTTAGAATGTTGCTAGCACATTTTATTATATAGTTGTAAGGACCCAAGGTGAGGGCCCAAACCCTCCTCCATTTTAAGAGCAAGTCACTGCACACAGTCGCACAGCCACTTATATGATGGTAACAGACAATAAAGTCAAAGAATGAAAAGCTCCCACCCTTCTCACCAACTCTTATGAGACTCTTCTGAAATATATCTCACAAGAGTCCGTCAAAATCACATTGTAACCATATCTCATAGGATTCTGTTAAACCTTATCAGCCACCATCTTGGCATGCTCTTTCCCTTTTCCCTCTTGGTCTTGGGGCAGAGTTCTCTTTCATTTCTTGACTGGCCATCATTGAGATGTATCTCCCTCCTGTCCATAAATTCCTGATTAAAACTCATGACTAATATTCTGCCTGGAATGTTCTTTGGTCTTGGGGTTGTGCTAGGCTGTCTCTTTGGTGACCCATCCAGGAGTCCAAAGAGATGCTGGCTATAGAAAGCATGAATCTAGAGAAGGAGAACTCAGTAGGAATAATCCCAGGGTAGCCTGCTTCCTTCATAGAGGAAGGTGTCACCCCCTTACTTTACTACACTGCAGTCAGCCATTTTTTTGTGCAGTATGGTCAGCTGCAGTGGACTGTCCCAGAGAGACAGAGAAATCAGCAGGTTTGGAGGATGCATCGACTGTTAGGCTATGCCTTGTAGATAAGAGTTTCCCTGACTAAGGTCCAAAGTCTTAGGATCCCATAAATTCTTTATCTGACAATGAAAAGGAGAAAAAACAAGTTTGGGACACAAAGGATGGAGTGATGCCACCTTTGTTTGCAGTGGTTCCACAGTTTGTCTCTTTACTACAAGAAATCAACATTCCATTTTGTCATTCCCTGAATATCCTGTTAAGTAGGGCCAGTCAACTGTTTTTTGCTTTCACCTAGGAAGGAGAACAAAAGATTTTTATCACACTCCTACAAGGCTATTTACAGGGCCTGGCCATATGCCACAGTCTTGTAGCAAAGGATTCAGCTAAGTGGAAAGATGTAACTCTGTCTCAATATGTTGATGATGACAAGTTAACGAGTAACTCTTTTCCAGAACTAAAAGAAACCTCAGGCTTACTGTTATTTCATATGAACAGTCAGAGATGGGCAATTGATTGCAGTGAACTGCAATGCCTTGGCTGACCTGTCAAATTCTTGGGTATTGTTGGGAAAGGAAAAATTTATTGCTTTTGTGGTAATTGAAAAAGGTACAATGTTTTCTTATGCTGCATATGCCAGGACAACTAATGGCTTTCTTGGGATTGTTGGAATATTGGAAACCTTCCATTCCTCACTTAGCCCAAATGTTAAAACTTGTGTATATTTTGATTAGAAAAAAGCCATTTCTAGGAATGGGTTACCTACTAGCAGGCTGCTTTTGAAAAAGTCAGATGGGCTATTGTATTAGCGTTATGAAGGGTGAGCCCAGATGTGCCTTGTGAGTTAAATATGGCTAGTACCAATATTGGTTTGGGGTGGGGCGTGTGGTAAAGGCAAGAAGCAATGCAAGTTCCCATTGGCTTTTGGTTTCACTTCTGGAAAGGAGCCAAACTACAGTACAGTCCCATAGAAAAACAATTGTATGATGCCTATATTGCCCTACTGCAAGTTGAAGGACTAACTCAGGCATGCCCTGTGAAATTAAGAACAGCCATACCCATATAGGCATGGATACATGACACTGCTACAAATCTCACTCTGGTAGTGCACAATTAAGCACATTAATGAAATGGAAAGCGTATCTGCTTCAGTGCTAGCATTTTTAACAACAGTCCCTGAAAGGCAGAAATGCATGATAACCTGAGACCAATTTCCTATGTGGAAAAATAATGTTTGACCCTCCCTCCTGATCATCTGGAGGTGGCTGTATCTGTGCCCACCATTGACAGATGTGACAGTATACCTAAGTCTGTCTGGTGTACTGATGAATTAGCATATGGATAACCTGCTACCATGATGGCGTAACTGTGCAACCTATTATAGACACTATATGGTGGGAAACGGGGACTATGCAAAGCAGTCAATGGGCTGCATTAAGGGCTACATGGATGGTCATTGTTCAGGAGCCAAAAGATAAATTAACTATTTGTGCTGACAACTGTGCAAGGTACTGAGGCCTGGAAGTGTGGATGGCCACATGGAAATAAAAGCAATGGGCTACTATCTGCCACCCCTTATGGGGAAAAGAAATGTGGGAAGATGTCTGGATTACCTATCACAAGTGAAAGATAACTGTGTTTCATGTCTTTGACCATAATACTGATTCTCTAACTGGCAACACTGAAGGGGATGCTTTAGCAAAAATTCAAAGCCTAAAGCCAACATTGCATGAGACTGCTGAATGGTTGCATAAAAAGACAGGACAACAAGGGTACCAGACTCTGCGGATGCTGGCATAGCAATTCCAGCTGCCTATCACAAGACAACAACTGAAAGAAGTTGTGGACACCTGCTCCTCCTGTTCACTGTGCTGCCCAAGGAAACTTTACATCAGCCTCAAGCAGATCCCAGCCATCAGGTGGCAAGTAGATTGCATTAGTCCTCTTCCCTGATCCAGAGGTGCAAAGTATACTTTTATAGCTGTAGATATGGCCATTGGACTGTTGCTAGCCTTCCTAGTAGAGAAAACTAACCAAAGAACTACAATATGTAGCTTAGAAAAGCTAAGAACATTCTTCATGGTCCCCACATATGTGGACAGTGATAAGGGGATTCCCTCTTCTGGACAACTAATCGAAGCCTGGGCTACTGAACATGATGTCTTATGGACATTTCATTTGCTACAGGACATTTCATTTGCAATTGCAACCCCACAGCATCAGAGTTACTTGAAAGAATGAGTGCACTTTTAAAAGAGCAACTAAAAGGTGATAAGCAATTTCTGCAACAGTGGGCCCCAGGTTGTAACAAGTCCTTGCCAGCCTCAATTCATGGCCCTGAGCACCTTCTCTTGCCCCTGTTGAAGGTAATATCCAGGCCCATGCAGTGCTGTGAAGTCAGGTAAAAGGACCTGACCAGGATAGCCACAATGAGGTAATGAAAATAACTTGCTCTTATGTATGAACGAGCTTTAGAAATTGGGGAAAATAAGGTTGAGTGGCCATGATCCTGTGCTGATAGGGATTCCAAGGTCCCTGGGTTATTGGAGTCACCCAGAATTTAAGTATTAGACCATAGTTTATATCCAAGATGCCAGAAGTTTTACATGCAGCCAACCCGGACCTCCCATACACCAAGGAGCACAGTGTGTATGACTGTGTGGATACTTACTGCACTCAGACTAACTGTGGATTTGACTCCAGAAAGCTGCCTGCAATTGGGGAGAACATGGGGTATGTGTTTACTAATGGAAATTTAGCTTGAATTCTTTTTGTCCTTAGCATTGTAGCAAATCCCTTCCTGAAATAGACTTGTGCAGTACACTACATGCACACAAGATCTCAATGCTGAGTGTGCACTGAACTGCCACTGTCAGTTACTCCTGGCCTGCCTTGGACTGTGACATTTGTGAACTGGACCACATAGAATGCCCTGCTGGCATGGCAGAATTCAGCATACCAGAAAAATGTAGAAGAGATTTTTCTGATTTAGGACTGAAAAAAATTATCAGTAGAAAGATTTAATTCCCTTCCTTGGCCTTGGCAACCTTATTTTGTGGAGTTGTTAACTCAACTCTGTGTGGGGAACTTCTTATGTTTTATTGTCTCTATACTCTTAATGAATCCAACGTCTGTCCTGTGGTCAATGGAGTCTGCTGTGTGGGGGTGGATTGTAAGGATCCTGGGCCCAGGCCCTACCCTCTCCTCCATTTTGAGAGCCAGTCACTTAGCACAGCCACCTACATGATGGGGACAGATGTTAAAGGGAAAAGAATGTAAAAATTTCCCCTCCCCTGCTCACCAACTCCTGTGAGATTCTGTTGAAACAAATCTCACAAGAGTCAACTGAAACTCTATGGTAACCTTAACCAAATCTCACAGGATTCTGTTAAACTTTATAAGCTGCCATCTTGGCATGCCTCTTTCCTTTTCTCTCTTGGTCTTGGATTAGAGTGCTGGCTTTCATTTCCCAACTGACCACCATTGGGAAGTTAGCTATGCCTTGTCCATAAGTCCCTACTTAAAACTCATGGCTAACTTTCTTCCTGGTGTGTTCTTCGGACTTAGTGCTGGGCTGGAACAATTGTAAAATGTGGTGAGGAATGTGTCCTTTTTAAGCTAATATTTTTAAAATACTTTTTAATTTTAATTTAAAAAATAATTTTTAAAATAATTCAGTCCCACTCATGCTTAAAGGAAGAGGGATTAATGACATCTGCTTAAAGTCTTCTAAATACTTAAAGACATCCCATCTTTGAAATTGGGAAACTGAATCCAATTTCAGGATCCTACCCTCAAGAGGGTGATCTACCAGCCTTTACATGTTGAAGAAAATCAACAAAGATATTATCAGAAAAGGTGAATATCTTTGGAAGTCAGTGAAAAAGTGAAACTTTGAAGTAGCTAAGAAAGAAAAATATATATTGCAAATATACAAAAAATATAAAATATTAAAAAATGGATAGTTTTAGATTCTTCCTTTAAATATGGGTCCTAAATTGAAGTAGGAGTATTCATGGAGGAATTAATTAGAATAATCAAGGGACTACCACTCAGATCAATGCCATAATAAAATGCTTGGTATAACTTATTCCTAGAGATTGAGTGTTTCAATACTTTAATCTTTTGGTCTCAAAGCTAAACCAGCCAAATTATCATTGTATTTTAGTTAGAGAAAAATTGAGTTATAATAAAATGGTTTGTCAATGTGAGTAAAGATTTTTGTTGACTGTCCAGCGAATGGGAGAAGGTGCAAAATACTCATTTCCTCAAGGTGAAAATAATTTTGTACAATTGAATTAATATATAAAACATTAAGTAATTCTTCATAGATCTGAAAGCAATTTTAATTTGAATTGTAGGCTTATGGATTCTTCAGTAATTTTGTAAAATATAAGATTGAGGATTCTGATTGCTTCATTTCATTTCCCTTAAAAAGATAAAATTATTTTCTAGTAGACTCTAACTGAATCCACACCACAGACTGCTCTATGATTGTAAAAACACATTTATATTCAAAATGAAACTTAATTATTTGGCAAAGAAATTAAACTGAAAAGAAAATTCTATTTTAACACATAAAATCTTTATAAAATTCACTAGAAATCTTTCTATGTATTTCATTCAAAAATAAAACTAGCATTATTTCTTCCTTAAACTGAGAGAAAATTTTTTCAGTAATAATTTGTTTGAATTTTGGTCATGTATTTAATTTCACCAGATCTGTTTCTAATTTGTTAAATGGGCATAATATTACTTGCCTTCCTGTATTGTCATTTTAAATAGTAAAAGAAATGATAGATGATGAAAATATTCAGAATAAAAAAAATTGCACACATGAATCATATTTATTATTTTCATTTTTTTAAATGCATTGGCTCTGAGTTAACTATTCACTGGAACTTTCTGGACAGCATAGGTTGGCAGCAATGTGGGATGAGTAATTTGGAGGTGTATATACAGGTGGTAAAACAGCCATCAGACATTCAAATAATTTAATGTTTAAGAATATAGGCTTTTAATTTTTTCTTCATGTTTTAGTGTTATTTTGATTTTCTTTCCAAGGAAAAAAAGTGGGTAGAATTTTTTAAAAAGATGACATAACAATACACAGAAACAAAACTAACTGAGCTCAGACTTTTGGTCCATATCCTACTGCTACTATTTTCACTACTTCAATTGCTACTGATCTTATAGTACCACTTTCATTATTATTGCCAATAACAATAACAGCAATAATAACTAATATTTGTTGTGCCAGAAAGTTTGCCAAATTTTTGTAATAAGTAACTTCTATTTTCCCAAATGTAAAAAAAATCATGTACAAATTTAATGACTTCTCCTTTCCTGTAGTATTATCACCTTACTATTTTTTCTTTAAGTCCTTACAGGGCTAATGATCCTATTTGACTATAGCCTCCTCTTGGTGAAAAATATCCTTAAAAGAATGGGAGTGATATGCTAGTTTTTTTTTTAATCCTCATTAAAATGAAACAATTATGCATTATTTAAAAATGTTTATCAATATATCTCCTAAATTAAGCACTTGCCCCATCATTGGTTTGCAACTACACCTTAAGAAAGACTGGGTGCATTATTTATACTTATTTCACAGATTTAAGAATAAAGGTTTTCAAAAGTCAAGTGATATGTCCAAAGTCACACAGCAAGTAAGAGGTGAAGCTTTTTATTTTTTTTAAATCAGTTTGGTTAGCAATGTACTTACCTG
>PVIY010003490.1:0-25535 GCA_004026745.1 Myrmecophaga tridactyla
AAGGTGAGACGTGACTCCAGCCAGAAGAGAGGTGGAGAGGCTGGGAGAAAGAACTGGGGTGGGGAGGATGGAGAGTAGAGAGGCCTTGGGGAGCCGTGGCCGCTTTGGAGTTGTGGTGGCGAGCTAAGCACCCAGTGGGCTCCACTGTTAATCCTGTCCTGAGTGAACCTGCTGAGATTCAGCCCAGCCTACTCTCCTTAAGAAGGCAGGAGCGATTGCCATCCACACCAGCCAGAATAAAGAGATCCTAGTTCCTAAAACCTTATGTTATGGTTAAGCTTCCTTCAAACCCCATTCATGTAGCGCAGCACCTTCTCTGATGATCCCAGGAATACAGGTGAGGGAAGGTGTAGAGAGTGTCTTACAGGGTGAGAAGATGACTTCCTACTTAAACTACAGTATTATACATAGTTGAGATACATTCATTTGTTGCTTTGCTCTTACTGTAGCACAATTTAATAAATACGGCTTTTGTGTGCATCTTATATGGCATTTAAAACCATTTTTTAAGGTGTATTTCACTTTGTACCTTTCACACTGGTGGCATTTAAAAACAAAAGTGCCTTCCCTTGAGTCCTCTTGCGCCACCTGTGAAGGTATGGCTGAGATGAATTGAGCACAGTGGCTCCTGCTGTGGTCTCTGTGTCCCAGGCCTTCTGAGTCTCGTGGCACTTGATCGGATACCAGACTGGCCTCACTATTCATTTTCCATAGACTTTTCTGGATTGCTTTACTTAGAATCTTTTTTTGTTGTTGTTGAACCAAATTGGTCTCTATAGAAATCAGGAAAGATAGCTTTTGAGTGTTTACTTTATACCAGGAACTGTTGTAAGCACTTTAAATATATCATTTCATTTAGTCCTCAAAACCACTCTCCCCATGAGGAAGGTGAGGTGCAGAGAAGTCCCATGAGCTCTCAGGACCACGTGCCGAGAGGTGAGGTGACACCCTGGGTCACCTGCTGACAGGGTGTGACTTCCAGCCCGGGCCACCAGCCTCCAGGGCCCTTGGCCTGGCCCTCGGCTGAAGTGCTGTTGATGGGCTGGTTTTGGAGGTTAGCATGCCCCTTGCTGAGACCAAGCTTGCTGACCATCGTGGTCCTACTTCCTTGCTCCATTTGACCTTGGAAATCATTCGATGACCTAGCAAATGTGTTCCCGGCTGTGAGTCAGTGGGCTTACGACCTGGAAAGGATACCCATGAATTCATGGTTCCTTGAGGAGCTTGGACCATTGCTCATTAAAATAACTTTTGAGGTTGTTGGTTCTTAAATGTTCCACAAACTTAATTCTTGAGTAGCTAAAGGTAAATTATTTGTAATGTCTTATATGTGGCTGATTGAATTTGGCAGAGTTCTCATTCTTTCCTTCCTCTCAGAAGTTTCTTCTCAAAACCCATTCAATAGTAGATTATTTTAAAAGGAAAGGTTTTGGTGAGGGGCCCAAATTATGAGTGAGAGGGGGGCAGTGGGCCTCCTTTCTCCCCCGATCTTTACAGGCTGGGGTGTGTGCTCATGGGTTCAAATCCCACATCTACTACCTGCTTGCTGGATCTTTGGCACGTGTGTTGTCCCCTCTGCCTGCTTTACATGTGCCAGTGGACTGATAGACCTGTGCGCAGGGAACCTCCTAGCCTGGCACCAAGTAGGTGCTTAGGAAATGTCATATGCTATTGCCCTTTCCTTTGGGTGTCTGGGCTAGAGGAGGGGAGATTTTACACAGTGGGTCTTCAGAGATATCATTAGAATGAACACTGGAACTTAAAAAAATAAATAGTAGAGAGAGAAAAAGCCTAATAATTACTTTAATTGATGCATTGAGTTCTTAATACATTCTTTCTATGCTATTCTAAGTACTTCATACTTATTTTCTAGTTTATGCCTCCCAACAACCCTATGAGGTGCATTTTCTGCTTGTCCCCATTTTATAGGCAAGGAAACCGAGGCCCTGAGAAGTTATTTAGCTCATTTATTGTGACATAGCTAGGAAGTAGGGGAGGCAGTATTTGAATCCTGGCTGACAGGTGCCAAGCTTGTTTTTAGGACCAAAGGGAGATTATTTTTATGTGGATTATGAAAAAACAAAATCTTAACTAAAGTGGGAGAACTGGCTTAAAGATTTGAAGTCCTTTACTACTGCTCAGATTCTAATTGCTTAATTCTAAAATGGGGAATATGGGTAACAGCTGAATATGAAGCAAATTTTGTAATATCCACTGACTGTTAGTGACTTTATGAGATGAGATCAAATACATATTTATAAAAAGCCTGGATAATTTTCTCTTCTGCCTTACTCCTGGTGCTAGTTGCCATTTGGGGTTCTGTAAAAGGTAGGGGCATTTGTTGGTGCTTAGTTTTTCCTTGCATCTGTTGATCTGCATTGCTTAAAGACAGAACTTCAAGGTGCTTTCTCACAGTCTCTGTTAACCCAGTTTCCATCCATATCATGTTCATTCTACTTCCAGTCTCCTAAGCTAGTCTGGCTCATTGAGTACTCCCTCCACCATTTCTTTTTAGCTGCTCTGATTTATTAACTCTTAAGAGGCCTGTGTGGGAGCAAGAAGTGCTCAGCCGAAAGAATGATGTTGGCTCCAGGGAATCTAAGGTGTGCAGTGGCTCTTAATCAGGACACTGGTTCCAGCTCATTGGGTGAGGAGGCAGGGTGGCCTTCTGACCTGGTATGTGTGCCCTGGAGGATTTGTACTTGGGAGAAGACAGTTGCATGGAGGTACTTTGGCCAGTTAAAAGAAGGAGAGACAACTGCCAGAGCCACAAAAAATATTGAAAGACAACTGTGCATGTTTCAATCTTGTGTATCCCAGAAAAGTCATTTCCTTTAATCCTCATTCAGTATTGCTGGGTGGGAGCTTTTTTTTTTTTTTTAATTTTTTTTATTAATTAAAAAAAAATTACAGAAAGAAGCACAAACATTCCCAATTTGTGATCATTCCATTATACATATATAATCAGTAATTCACAATATCATCACATAGCTGCAGATTCATCATCCTGATCATTTCTTAGAACATTTGCATCAATTCAGAAAAAGAAACAAAAAAACAACAGAAAAAAAAACCATGCATACCATACCCCTTACTCCTCCCTTTCATTGATCACTAGCATTTCAAACTAAATTTATTTTAACATTTTTTCTGGGTGGGAGCTTTTTGATTGTTTTTGTGGAGATGTGACCCACCCAATTGTGGCTGGTAACTTTTGATTAGATGTTTTACATGGAGATGTGTCTCTACCCATTGAAGGTGGGGTTGCTTACTGGAGCCCTTTAAGAGGGAACCATTTTGGAAAAAGTTTTAGAGCCCATGCAGCCAGAGACCTTTGGAGATGAAGGAGGGAAACACCCCTGGAGGGACCTTCATGAAACAGGAAGCCTGGAGAGAAAGCTAGCAGACATCGTCATATTTGCCATGCGCCTTTCCAGGTGAGAGAGAGACCCTGAACGTCATTGGCCTTCCTGAACCGAGGTATCTTTCCCTGGAGCCTTAGATTGGACATTGCTATAGCCTTGCTTTAATTTGGACATTTTCACAACCTTATAACTGTAAATTTGCAACTTATTAAATTCCCCGTTCCATTTCTGGTATGTCGCATTTTGGCAGCTTTCAAACTAGAACAATGATACTGAGATAAAAAGTGTTAAATTTTGTAATTCCATGTTAGATAATTTATTCATAGCATGGGAAATATTAGAACATGAAGGAAAAAAGGGTAAACCAGGGAAGAGTGAGTAGAGATACAAATAATTAGTATGCATTGAATACTTGCCATTTGTGAGGCCAGCACTGGGCATGGGGGCCAGAGAGGAGCTCTGGGTTGGGGCAGGAGTGGATGGGTATGGACAGTTCATCACCCACAATAAAATCTCCAGATGGACTTATGCATCGTGCCTTGCTGTCCAGTAGACAGTTGCTTTCTGTCAGAGTGGTGGGGAATGGCCCCACCAGAAGTGGGATCTCATCTGGGCAATGAGGGATGGGTCGGGGTGGGGGAGGGGGTAGTGCCCAGATGGAGAGATTCAACCATGAAAGTAGGAAGGACAGTACCTCAGTGGGAGGGAAAACTGATGACTGTTTTCATATTCTGGGTATTTCCAAGTGCCTTGAGATAGGCCATTTTCCAAAATGCCTGTGTGACTTAGTATTTGGGTTTCATCTTAAATTTTGGTTTATTTTTTGGGTATGTGTACTGGTAGGAAGCTTTTGATTTTATTAGAATATCTAACTGTGTCTTCAGCCACAAGGGTCATATATTCCCACTCATTCCCAAGTCCAGGTTGGGTTTTTGATTCACTGGCTAGGTGGTTTTCATCTTTCCCTTTTGCGTCCTGGGCCTGTTTGCTGTGTCTTGCCTGTTGTCTCTTGGGTGGCTGCAGCCACTCCAGAGTCATAATTACATCCACTGAAGCAAAAGAGGTTTTTCCTTTCATACACCTCCCATTATTAGAAAGGGAAATCTTTTGTAGAAGTCCCCCTGTTTTCCCTCCAGGTTCTGTGCCCTAGCTGTGAGAAAGGCTGGGAAAGGAGGGTCTGGCATTTTTGGCCTCTGTCAGGAGGCTGGCTTGCCAGCAGGAGTCCCAGGATGAGAGAGGGGAGAGTGTGGCCCTGGATAGTCAGCAGAAATTTCCTTCCTCTCTGGGTGGCTCCTGTTCGTTCTTTAGAATGAAATGGTAGTAATAATGAGAAGAGTTGTGCTAAAACAAACATATGCACACAAACCCATCTTGCAGATTGAATCAGGTCCTCCATGGAGACGCATTCAAGTCTTAACCGCCCGCCGGTCCTGTGGGTGTGGACTCAGTTGTAAATAGGCCCTTCAGAGATCCTGTTTGGATGAAATCATGTTGAATCAAGGTGGGCCTTTGTCCAAAATGACTGGAGTCTTTACAAGGAGAGGAAATCTAGATGGAGACACAGATGGCTGAGCTGTAGGAGGAGAAGTTGAAAGAGTAGATAGGTGACAGATTGCCGTGTGACAGAGGCAGCGGTTGATTGCCAGCAAGCCACCACTAGAACTCCAAACTTTGTAGAAAACATAGTTTATTGATACCTTGAATTTGGACTTCCAGCCTCCAAAACAAAGACGATAAATTCCTAATGTTTAAGCCTGCAAGTGTGGCAAACTAAGCATTAGCAAACTAAGACAACTGCAAACATAACCAGCATACCAGTGACAGTTGTATTATAAAGTTTTTGGCTATCACTCTTAATCACGTGAAGGTCATTGGAGAGTTTTGAATGTGGAAATAGCAATCTTACTTTCATTAAAGCTGTCTGGGTAGAGGACAGAGTATAGAGTTCAAAGGTCGAAGGAGAAAACCAGGTAGAAGCTACTATCCTCAAGATGAAAGAGGAGAGTGACTTAGTCTGATAAGTGAGAAGTGCTCAGAGTCTATATATATTTTGAAGATTTTTTGATGGATCAGCTGTAGGGAGTGAGAAACGAGATGTCAAAAGTGACTTCAAGAGTTTTGACCTCCGACTGGAAGGATGGAGTGGTCATTCCTCACTTGGGCAGAGGGAGCAGATGTGCAGGAAAATCAGCAGTTCAGTTTTAGGCATGTCATGTTTGAGATGCCCATTGCATGAGATGTCACGTAGGCAGTTTAATATGAGTCTGGAGTTCAGGAGAATGCTGAATTGATGTAAAGGTGGTAATTGTTAAATGTAATCATATCATATTTAAAGCCTGAAACAGAATGAAGTCACCAAGGGAGGAGAGTAGAGAAGAGAAAGAGAAAAAAGGGTGAGAAGGAGCATTATGAAAATATATTCCAATAAGATGATAATGCACTTAGGCTGTGGAGAGCTCCATAGGATAGTTTTCTAGCTCTTTTCTCATATGAATTGGATGTGTGTTTACAGATTTCACATTACATAGAAGAGCTCCCTTGGATATTGGTTATGGATATGCATATTGAAGGGAAGGCAGGACTTACAGTAATTTGGATTATGTCTGCATTTTTTGGGTAGCCTTTCCAATAAAAGTGTTTTAGTTTCTCTAGGAAATATTTCTGTGGTGTATCAAAGCACTTAGGAAATGAAGATTATTTAGAAGGGGCCCAAAGAGTACAAGGGGAGTCTCAAGGTTTAGTCTGTTCCATCGCATTTGGGAGATCTTCCAAGGGCTGGGTGCTTCAACGGGGCCAGAATTTTAGAGTTTATGTATTAGGTGGCCTGAGTGTGAACAGATACATGGAGAGGAAGATGAGGTGTTGTTCCCATTAAGAAGAAGGAGAGATTGGTCTCATGAGGCAGCAGGGGGTTGTAGTAAGTTTTCCTGCTTGGTTATCTAGACAGAAGATTTTATTAGCTGGTAGGCCCAACTTGGTCCCTGGTGTTGTGGGGAAATGAGGAACCCTTCTCTGCATCCTAGGCTTTCACCACCAATTTGGGGAAACTAGATGAACGCATTTGAGATAACCAATGAAAGTTGAATTCAGTAGGTGTTTTTTGAGTATCTCTGATGTGCTACTGCAGGTAGATCAGTCCTTTGTCTTCAGGTGCTCAACTGTGTAGTGCAGGCCACATCTGAGTAGTGGTTTAAATGTGGGCAGCCAGAGAAATGGAGCAGCCAGGGAAGCCTCAGGGAGAATGTAGGGTGTAAAGGTTAGCTCCATTCAGGAGAACAGTATGTCAGCGGGCTAGATGGAGTCTGGCTTGACCAGCACTGTGGAATTTAAGCTCTGGAGTGTGATGCTTGGATTTGAATGCTGTCAGTCATTTACTAGCTTTGTGATCCAGGACAAGTACCTAGTGTCTGATAGCGTGAGCTTTCTTATCTGTGATATGGGGATGCTAATGATGCCTGCCTCATAAGCTGTGATAACCAAGTGAGGTAGTAATTCACATAGGACACAAGCAGAGTAGTAGGAAAGTGATTAGGAATTGTAGGGAACGATTTAGAGGAATTGTTGCTAAACCATAAAGAGGAATTTAAACCTGAGCAGATTTGCCGCGGGAGCTGCGTTGGGCTTTCATTGCAGGGGTAGCATGTTAACAGTGATGAGTCTGGCTTGTTTGTGGGTGGGTTAGAGGTGAAGGGGAGGCCGGTGCTGTCATTCTCTGGGAGCTCTCGAGGGCCTGGACTGTGAGACTGGGGTGCTGGGAATGAAGAGAAGTTATGAAGCACAGAGTCGTCTCCTGACTGGCTAGCTGTGTGGGGTGTAGGAGATGACTCCAAAGTTTCAAAATAGGGTAATGAGAATGGAAAGAGGTAGGAAATTGGGAGTAGAAGCATGTCTTTTATTTTATTTTTGAATGAGTTTGGTTTTAAATCTATTGGCTATAAGGTAATATATTAGGCGTCTAAATGAAAATGATTTGGGAGATTATCTTAGGGCGGGGTGGGGAGAGGGCAGGGAGGGTAGCAGGGGCTCCTGAAGCGGGTAAGGACTACTAAAGAAGCAGCAGGAGTTCAGTGTATTTAGAGAGGTGGAGAGTAAGGGCTCCAGGATAGTGGGCTGGTGGATTTCAAGAAGAGTATGTATAACACCAGAGGTGTAGACTAAGGGTGGAGGAGAGACCTTGGGTTGAACGGCCTCTCATTGCGAGGCTGTGTGTGTTTTCTGCATTGCAGTCTTCCTTCTACGCCTTCACAGAAATATTCCCCTCTCGGTGGTCTGATAATAGAGTATAAAAGACTCTCTTGGTCAGTTGTCTAGGTTTAGCTTGATTGCTAGCATTTCGGCAAGAAAGCGAAATGGGAAGTAGGCAGAGAAATCCTTGAGGCACCAGGTTTGGCACAGGGAATGTATTCTGTGCTGTGACGGGGACTGTGCCCAGCAATTGTGGTCACAGAGCTGGGTCTCGGCTGCCGGGGTAGGTCAGCTCTGGCAAGTACTCCTGGCTCCATCTCCTGTCTTTATGTTGGTTTCTCAAAGTTTTGCTTGACTGTGAACACACCTTAGACCTTTAATTTGTCTGAAGTAGGGTGATGTTTTTGGGGTTTCCAATGTCTCATTTTTCTCGTGAAGTGCTTCAGAGCTATGAGATAGAAGTGGAGAGCAGAAAGAACCGGGAAGGGAAGGCACCTGCAGGCATTAATCCTGTACTCTGCTGGGTGCCCTCACCCAACCCCCAGGCACCCCAATGCGCTAGGGAGAGTGTCAGGACCCCCGACTTCCCCACGCAGAGGGTGCTGGAAGGGCTCACTGCTCACAGTGAACAGTAGGCACTGGCTTCCGCCCTCTTGCCACCTAGCCTGGCGCAGTGTGGGCGCCGAAGCCCTGATTGCGTTTCCTCTGCGGTGGCCTTAATCCGCCTTCTCTGCGTTTTTCTGTTGAATTTGAAGAGGTTACTGAACCAGGAAAATTTCTGATGAGTTGAATTTAAATGGAAGTGTTAAGGAAAGGAAAATGATAGATTTTATTGAGCTTTAATGAGGATAAAATTGGAAAATGCCCTGGGTAAGTTGTATGCTGCCTGAATTTGATCTTGGGCTGTCTGTCTTAATATCTCGTTTTTCAGCACTCCTTACCTGCTCAATATCTGCTTTCAGGATGTCGGTAATAGATATTTAAAATCAAACTTTGGAATATAATGATCGTAATCCCTTTTTCTCTGCTTCTAAGTGATCTCCTCTGCTGTGCTCTCAGCCAGTGCTTGGGGAGCTCTCGGTGTTCCTTAGAGTCTTGATGCCAGGCCTGCTCACAGGTGGCAGGCCACCCTGACAAGAGTGGGATGGCAGTGCCCCCAGAATGACTGGGGGTCATTTTCTTTTTTTGGCACGGCCAGGTACCAGGAATCGAACTCGGGTCTCCAGCATGGCAGGCGAGAATTCTGCCACTGAGCCACCATCACATCACTCTACCCGCCTCATTTTTTTTAAAAACTTTTTATTTTTTGAGATAATTTTAGATTTACAGAAGAGTGGGCAGCAATAGCACAGAGACCTCCTGTGCACCCTTCCAGACTCCCCCCCACCCCAAGTTAATTTCCCCAGTCTTTCCACTCATGTTCTTTTTCTGCTCTAGGATCTAGTCCAGGATCCTTTATTGCTTTTTAGTCTTATATGATTTTTTTTTTTCAAAGTGAAAACACCCCTTGCAGCTTCCTAAAAATCTTCCTGTCTGCAGGGCCCTAAAACAAAACTGCATCAAATAGGCTGAGTTGAGAAACTAAGTGGTAGACCTTCCACCTGGGGAGATCAGAGAAGAGGTCAGAGTGAGGAAGGAGACCCTCATACTTGCCCAGGAGTCTCCCCAGAAAGGCATGGGCAGACCTCAGCTCTGTCCAGCCCCGCAGAGCTCCTCCTAAAGGAGACGCAATTATCCCCAGGACAGAGTGGACTCAGCCAAGACGAGCCGTGTCCTCACAAGCAAGTCTCTGGACTTCAGTTTCCCCACCTGTAAATTGGACAGGTTAGACTTTGTCCCAGGAGGTCATTTCTAGCCCTAATATTTCAAGGCCCCCAGACGTGTTCTCTTTTTATGGGGTTTTAAATCAGTTGGGATCGGGCCACTGAGTTCACCGGCTTTCCCTTTCCCCACAAAGCAGGATCTTTTGTGGTTCATTGTCTGGCCAGAGCCCCGTAGGGTGACGTGGAGGCACTCTTGTTATTCACTGACCCTGTCATTCGGGAGACATGGTCACCCTGATCTGAGAGTCCATGGAAAAGTCCTGAACGCTCACCAGGAGGCTGCACAGGTACGGCTGGTGTGAGCAGGCTCGGTATCAGCAAGGCCACGTCACCTGTGGTGACCGCAGCCCTGAGATAGGGCTCAGCCTGGGTGGCTGAGTTCCTCCTCAGAGACTGTGCTCTGCAGCCGTGCAGGGGAGAGGGTGTGCGTGCGTACCCACGTGTGCTTTGTACCATGAAAGCAAATAACCTTTTGCTTAGTTTCCGGGCTCCGCCTTCGGGGAGGTAGGGTGGGGATGGGGTGGGTAGGATGGAAATGCTGTGGGTAAGAAGAGCATAAGAAACAAAGCCAAACAAACCAAACATTTGCTCCCATCACTTTGAGTTTATGGATATAGGCCAGGGATTGGCACATGGTGTACACCTCTGGCTCGCTGCCTGTTTGTAAATAAAGCTTACTTGGAGCACAGCTGTACTTGCTGGTTTTTCTGGTGGCTTAGACCTACAAAGTTGAGTACTTAAATGTTTGTCTGGTCTTCTACCGATTTTTCTTTTGTTTGCTGGACTTTGATCTAGGAAGTTCTAAAAGAAAAATGATATTTATCCTACTCTCATTTTCTTCAGACTAAAGGAAAAATAGGTATTAATAGGAGGGAAACCTGATAGGGTGAGGGTTAGGATTGATCCTCTGAATAAGTTTCCATGTTGGTGTAAAGTGGAAAAGTGCAGGCCAATTATTCAGTTTCATCAAAACCAGCCTTCCAGGGGTGCACAGGTGGTTCAGTGGTAGAATGCTTGCCTTCCATGTGGGAGACCCAGGTTCAGTTCCTGGACTGTGCACCACCACCCCCCCCAAAAAAAACAAAACAAAACAAAGCAGAAAACCAAACCAGCCTTCCACAGTTCACACTGATGAGATGAAACAAATGAGGTGTCTTTAGTTATGCAGGAACCAGGATAGGAAAAATACAGTTGTGGGTGAGTGGGGATGCCATATAGAAAGCGGTGATTTGGGTTGTGACTGTGACAGTTAGCAGTGAGCTGCACATCTGTGAGTGAGTGAAGGTTAGGGAGGGCGTTGATGCACCTGCAGCTGAAGGTGTGTGTGTGTGTGTGTGTGTGTGTGTGTCTAGTGGAGCATTCAGCCACCCCTTACATGAACAGTGAAACGTGCCCTGAATGGGTATAAAAGCCACAGAACATTCTCCTGCCTCAGAGTCGGTGGCTTGGGCTTCCCCCTGCAGACCAAGTGGTAGGAGGCCACCATGGAACTGTTTGGCCCAGAACATAAAGGAAGGTCGTCTGGTCCCTGAAGTGGTCACAGAGGTCACTGAGATGGGTTTTGTCTGGGAAGACCAGTGGTTTCAGAATAAGTCCTCTGGTGAGGGAGTAGGGGCCAGGCAGGAGGGCTGGCACATGCTGCTGTGTCCCCATCTCCCTGTCTGTCCCTCACGTCCTGGCTTCTGCTCCCCAGGCTGGCACCCATGCGGCTGTACACACTCTCCAAGCGCCACTTTGTCCTTGTGTTTGTCGTCTTCTTCATTTGTTTCGGCCTGACAGTCTTCGTCGGGATCAGAGGTAAGGTTCCATTTTTAACTGTTTACATCCTAATTAGATTACAGCAACTTTGGTGTTGGCTTTTCAGACCTTCCCAGCTGTACCCACTTGTTCTCACCAGCCAAGGGCATCCTTGCTGGAAGGGTTTCTCTCTGAACCTACTGGGGCAGAGGGGCTCCCACCCCTGGACTTGCTGGCAGGCCCCCAGTAACCATCAGGGTTATACACTTTATGCCTTGGACAGCAGCTAGGGACCCCATCAGCTGGGCAGCCCTGGGCAGCCTTGACAATGTGTCTTTTATTGGACAAACATTTCCAATTTCCAAACATTTCTACCCTGCCCCTCCCCCCTCACCCCCTGGGTGCCAAGAAAGTCAGAACTCACTGCCCGGTGTGGGAGATAGGTGGTGTAAACACTCAGTCCAACAGATGGTGGCGAGAGCATGTACGATGGCTGTGAACGGGGGCTGCAGACGAGTGTCCGGGCTGCTCCGGGTGGCTGCAGAGCTCTGGTAGGACTGAGTGAAACGTGTTCAGCAGCTGCAGGGCCCTCCCAGGCGAGGCCCTGGTCCCCCACCCTTTGTCTTCAGAGCACTAGGTATCCTCCCATTTGACAGCCGGTGAAAAGCAACACCATAATTTTAGCCTCAGGATGACCTTTGAAACCATCTAGTACAACCCCTGTTCTCACAGATGGAAAACAACCAAGGAAGCTAAGTGGTCTTCATGGGGTTTACACCATTCCCAGAAACCTGGGTCTCTCCAGGCCTAGTCCAAAGGCCAGGCCGTCTGATGCCAGGAGCCTGACATGGTTGGAGAGTATCCATTGTTCCTCCTTTTCTCTCTTTTTCCCTCCTAAATAAAACATCTTTTTCAGTGAGGATGATTTCTGGTAGGTGCCTACATAATTGATGCACTCAGCATTAACTTGTGAATGAAAATTAGACCGAACCAGTCCCAGAGGCATTTGTGTCTCAAAATAGTAGTTTCTTGACCTAAACTGAATGTGAGTGGATGAATGGACTGAGGGAGCTGGGGGTGTGGGTGGCTATTCAGGTGCTGCTGCTGCTGCTAGCGTCTCTTCTTTCCCATTAAGTCACCGAGGAATAAACATTGCATGAGTCACAGCACCAGATAGATCCGTGATCTTACTTCATTTTTACAGCTATTACTGTTCTCATGGTCTCCAGTCTCAATAACACCTCGGCTAACCTTTCTCTTCTTAATCCACTCTCTGTCTCAAGCATCTGCAATCATATCCAACCTTCTCCACTCCTGCAGACATGAAAAGTGTTGCACCAAAGCTGAGAAAAGTAGAAATGTGGCAGGATTTCCACATCCTTTTCTTTTCCCCATAGAGTACTCTGTTCCTAATTACTTTATGTGGGAAAGTTACTAGAATTTCAAAGTTATAAAGTACCTTAGGGAGCATCGAATTAATCACCTTCCTTTTGCAAATGAGGAAACTGAGATCCAAAAAGCCTAGTTGGTTGAGACTAGAGTCCGGGTTTTCTGATTCCCAGTCCTTACTTAATTCTTTCTAGGAAACCGGACTCTCTAACTTCCTGGAATAGGAATCCATTCCAATTGTGATTCTGTTTAAAAATAAGCCTCACTGTGGCTGTAAGCTTCCTTCCTACATAGAGAAGCCCTTCTTCTCTCAGCATTGCAGAAACACATTCCAAGACATGTTACGCATTGGCGGATGCACGTACATGTGTGTTTCTTCCTTTTAAATGGAGGATTGTTGGTAGCGGGCAGCTTTGGTTGCTGGAGCAGCTCTGAAAACTGGCACCACAAGTTGAGGGTGGTATGCTTACAGAACAAGTCCAGTTCTAAATTAAGTTAAGATCAGACTCACTGGGACTTCTTTGACTGTTTTCTTTAAGGCCGAAGCACTAAAGAATTATAGTGTAAGAATCTATGAAGCTAGTGAATTAATTGTTTCAGGAAACGCTTTGAGCCCTGATATATATTGTGCTTCATGTCCCCTATTTCTGGAAGACTAGATTAATTGGATGAATAAATAAATGTATTTTAATTTCTTACAAAAATCGTAATACTTTACAAAATACATAGACAATGTTTAGACAGTTAATGTTTTCTTGGGTCTGTGTGGTATAGAGAGAGCCCTGTTTAGAGGAAAGGAAAGGATTTCTAATAATACAGAACCTGTGGGACTCATACAGCATGTGTGGCATTCATATGTTGCTCCCCACAATGGGAAATCATGAAGTAGAGCAGAGCAGATATTCTTGTGTCTGTTTGCAAATGTTTATGTATTTTACCTATATGTGTAAAATCTCTAACATATGACCAGTAAAATAAAACCACCTCCATATAAAGTATAAGTCTTTCTTGGCATTTGAAAAAAAAAATCAATACTTTAAATATCAATATAAATATAACCTGTTTTTCATCCTTCACTTTTTGTTGTATTTTAGGACCCAAAGTGATCCAGACTTCTGCAGCTAATTTTTCACTAAATAATAGCAAAAAGGTAAGACTGGGTCTCCGTGGCAGCCAGTGGACATTGTAAACTGCTGGGTCATCAAGAGATGGCCCTGCTTGGAGGGTCCTCATGGTAGACCACCCTTGTTCTTGGCTTTTTCCTCAGACAGCATGCACAGCTGATTCCACTGTTTCCTGCTGGCCTGTGAGTTCTTGATTGCCACAATTATTTTTTTCTGCTCTAATAAATACCCCAGGACTTAGGGAGTGGCCTTGGCTCTTGTTGAACTGCAGCTCATTTCCCAAGGGTAATTAACTCATCCTGATTCATCCACAGATCTGATTAGATTGTAAGTTTTAACATTGATCATTTATACTATCTGACCTTTTCTTATTACATTTGCCCAAGTTAAAATTCGGCTCCATTTCAAGTTTTTAACAGTTAACAGTTCTTTATAATGATTATTTGGTATTCCTTGCATGTACTTACTTTAAATAAAAAAAAAAAATTTAATGTGCCTTGATTCTTCACCACTATCAGAGAAAACCAAAGGTCCTTCTCATTGGAGAATTTCAGTTTTCTTTTATAATTACTAGAGTCGGAACTCAAATAACTAAATGCTTTTATTTTTCTGTATGTCAAACGTATTATCTATAAACTGAACGCAGTCATACTCTATTTTTGTAGCCCTATAACAGGGATAGTTTCAATCTGATTATTGATCTGCAGTCCCCCTTCATCAGTCTTTTCTAACCCTTCTCCTTGCTAGATTTGTTCTCTTACAATTTTTCAAAAAACGAAGGAGAAAAATGCCCTAACACATAAACCTTTCAATTTTCATTCTTTTTGCTTCCGCTTGTTTGAAAGGGCCCTCTGTTTAGTCTATCTTCGCACTTTGTTTGCACTTCTTTATTTTCTTCAACCTTTGAGCTGACAACCTGATTTTAAGAGGTGTCACCGTGGTGTTTCTGGACTGTAGTTTGGACTTTTAAAATTTCTGCTCTCAGGGTGTTAAGTCTCATTTTTGACACTGAAAATAGCTTCCATACCATAGGGCTTTCTTCCAAAGGATCAGCCTCACTTCTGGGAGGCAGTAGGTCGTCCTGCAGGGGGGCGATGGCTGTTAGGCAAGCCTTTGGTCGCAGGGGGTATCATTATGGTCCAGATGCAAGTGACAGAAGCATGAAAATACAGAAACAACAAATGTGTGTCCACAGATTGTTCCTGCAAATAAGGAGCCTTGGGTGGGCTCCTTAAACCACTTCCTTATGTATCGCACTGCTCTCAGGCCCCAGTATTAGGTTTTCGAAAAGACACTGCAGAAGTCTCATTGGCAACACGGCCCCTTCTAATTTTTCTCTCCAGGGCCATTAAGGCTTTCCTAAAGCTGAAAATAGCGGACCTCACACGGTGCTGTGTCTGGCTTGCTTGTGCCAGACGTATTATCTCGTGAATATGAAAATATTGCTTTGGTGTGCTTTATTATCATATTATATGTCTCATCATTTTTTTCCTCCATGTGTGGTATCTCCTCAGTGTTCAAGTAGATACGTTGTCTCCCGGCTCCAGAGGTACAACCTCCCTGCCTAAAGATTTTGGTGCAAAATGGTGGATTGCAGCAGGTCCTTTCTTTATCTGGAAGGCAGATAAAGGTGTTATCCAAAGGAAAGTTACACCTGTCTCAATTTCAGAGCTAATGCTCAGACCTGCTTTACTAAATGTAAATTTTGTGTTAAGGTGAGATGTTTTGGTAGACTCAGTGGAAAGGTCACATGGATTACTTCTTGTGTTTTCTTTCCACCCCAGCTAAAGCCAATTCAAATACTTTCAAATCCACTGTCTACATATAATCAGCAACTGTGGCTGACATGTGTTGTTGAGCTGAATCAATCAAAAGGTATGAACCCTGACATTTGGGGATGGTTTTTTTTTTTTTCTGAATATAGATCACCATAATTTAGAGGTTGAAAGGACTTTAAAATATTTGGACGAGTGCTCAGAGATGAATGTAAGGGGCTGTTCATTCTTAATTTATAACAGTGAAAAATTGGAAACACTATAAATACACTATAAATACTATGGAGGAGACATAGTAAATTTTGATGCAAGTTAGGTTGCGGGGATAGTCAGCTCAGCTCAGTGGGGTCCCAGCAGCCGGCCTATTTCAGTGGGGTTCTGGGAGAGTCCTCACACCTTAAGGCACTGGTTCTGTGCCCTGCAGCGACACTTGGCAGTGCCTGGGAACATTTTTGGTTGTCACTGATTGGGGTCAAACTACTGACATCTAGTGGATAGAGGTCAGACATGTGGCTAAACATCCTAAAACGCCCAGGAAGCCCCCTCCCCAACAAGAATTGTATGGCTCCAAATGTCAGTAGTGCAATAGTTGAAAACCCTACCCTCAGGCTTCCACTGTTTGTAATGAATTAATGTCTGCCCATCTAGAATGGCACTGTTTGTGTACCATCCTTGGGAGAGTTGAGAAGAGAGTTACCCACATTATTTTCTTTTTTTTCTAGTTCAGATTAGGCCCTCTGGTAGAGAAAGAGTTTGGAAAGATGCCCCCAGTAAATTAAGTAGAGGGGAAAAATGCACATAACACAAAAAAATTACCTCCTTTTGTAAAATTTAAAAAACCAAAAGTACATTTTATATTCCTCTGTATTTGAATGCTTAGAAAATGGCTTAGAAGGAAGAAAAAAATGTTAATTATTTAGGTTATTTGTTGGTGATGGGATTGTAAATGTTAATGCCATCTTTGTCTTTTTTAATCCTCTTAATTTTTATGAGCATATAGTCAGAAAAAATAATAAATCATAGGAAAAATAAGAAATATATTTTTATTTTGACATAAAGTTAATTAAAAAACTTGTAGGAAATTAAAAACTATTCCTTAGCCATGCCTTTTTGTAAAATGAAACTGTTGGATCTAAAATGTAGGTTTCTACAGAGCCTGCCTGGACAGTGGATAGGAGACAGAACCCAGGAGGAAAGCTTTACTCTGCTTGGCAAATGGGAGGTTTCCAAATATACAAAGCCTTATGGTGGACTTGAGATCCTCATGGGCCCTCTTGTCTGTTCCCGGCTCTCAAGGCCGTTGCAGGCGGAGGCAGCACCTTTCCAGTGTGTGGTGCCCAAGATGGTCTTGGACAGATAATTTTTACTCACTCCTTTCCCTTTTCTCTCTTTTGTAGAAACTTCTATTCAGACAACCTTTTCCATGACCGTTAAGGTCGATGGTGTAGGTCAAGATGGAACCACAATGTTCGTTCATAACAAAGTTCACAATCGGACAAGGACGCTCACTTGTGCAGAGGTATGTGCTTTTAACGTTCCATGATTTTTCATCATGCTACCCTGTTACAGACCGTTCGCACTGATGTCAAAAACAGACAGCACAGTATAAGGCTGTTAAATTTTTTTTAAGTAAAAAAAATTGAATGATACCAACGATGGCATGGAAAACTCATCTTAACTTATGCGCTGATACCCTTTTAGAGTCTTATAAACATATACACACACAGATACACGTACACACAGAGCTACACGTACCCTGAGCATATAAAAACATGATCACCTGTTTTTACTTTGTTTAGCTTTCTGTCCAGTGCACCCACGGGTGAATGTTTATGGTCACCTGTGAATATTTTTCACTGTGCCATGACCATACTTGATCACGGGATTGTAGATCGCGATGATTCCCTGATCCATCCTGAGAGGATCCTGGCCTCTCAGAAACAGTGGCCTGTTTTTTTGAGCATCTGTTTCAGGCTGCAGTATGTGGTTGTGGGAGAGGAAAACTGATGGTCCAGAGTGGGAAACGAGCCCTCACTCTTGATTTTACTTACACTGTATTCTGTTCAGAATCAGAAGAATCAGAGCCTGCTAGAGTGAAGAATCTGAGTCAGAATTCAACAGGTTACTGGGGCCTGAAGAACGTGGACAGCCCCAAAGATAGAGCAGTCACATTACAGGATGAGGAAAGTAATATCTGAAAGCACGTAGTGAGTGGTTTCTCTGGCTAGGCATCAGGGCACATACTTTCCATACATTGTCTCATTAAATCCTCCTGACAGGTCTATGAAGTAGAAACTATTATTAGAACTTCACTTTATATAAGAAAAAACTTGAGGCTTAGAGAGGGTGAAGCTGTTGCCTAAGGTGACACAGATAATAAGTACAAGGACCAGGCTTTAAGCCCGTGCTCTTTGTTCCAAAGCTGGGACAGTGCCAGGTGGGGAGTTTGACTGGTGCGGTACACCTGTCAAATGGTAATGCAGGTGTCCTAAGGTGAGCTCAGGGAGGACCGACACCTCCCATGGAGCAGAAGGGCAAAAGTTCGCTTGATCTTGATTTTCAGTACAAACACAGACCGTGAAAGCGAGGCCTCATGATCCTGTGCCTAGCTATTAAAAGTGAAAGCACTAGCCTTGTTTGTCTTGACAAGAAAGAATTCAAGTGGGGGAAGGATTAGGTACAGTGGCTGGCCACTCTTCTGTTGACGTTTAAGAGAACATAATGACCTGGTCAGAACCACAGCCTGTGTTGTGGGAAGGGAGCGCTGATGGGCCACTGGAATCATTGTACGTGTGAATTCATACAGCGTTCTTCAGAAGAAAAGCAGTCAACATTTTGAATTATTAGGTTTTAGTACATTTACAAGGGATGAACAGAATCTGCCTCCTGGCCTTCCCTTCTTTTCTGCATCCCCTCTTCTTGAAAATAAAACTCAAATTTTTTCACATGGGAATTTCTAAGCATGTACATCTGTTTTCAAAATTTTAAGCTGTAATTATATATTGTGTAAGCTTGCTTCATGGTGAAATAGATAAGGATTTGCAGTCTATAATATTTTAATATAAGCTTCCTTGTTCACGCCACCATAAGTGGACATGAACTACCTTTCCATAAAGATTTTTAGCATTTATATATATGAATTTTACTTGACATAAAGTGGTTAAAATTGGAAACAGAGATTATTTTTCTGTCTCTAATGTTCCTTATGTATATTCAAAGTCTTCTAATAATATAATAAACTGTAAGGAACATTAGGAAAATTACGTGTAGGTTGTACCATGTATTTTTTAAATTATTTTTTATTGCTGTGTGTTATATTCTCACATGCCATGTAATCATCAAAAGTATATAGTCAGTGGTTCACAGTATCATCATATAGCTGTACGTTTATCATCACAATTTTTTCGTCTTTTTTATGAAAAATAACATACACAAAAAAAGCACTAAATTTCAAAGTACGTCTCAACAATTAGTTGTAGAACAGATTTCGGAGTTTGGTATGGGTTACAATTCCACAATTTTATGTTTTTACTTTTAGCTGCTCTAAGATACTGGAGACTAAAAGAAATATCAGTGTAATGATTCAGCAACCATACTTGTTTTTTAAACCCTCCCTTCTTTGTATTACTCCACCATCACCTTTGATTTTTCTCCCACTTTTTGGGGCATCTGGGCTATGCTTATTCTAACTTTTTCACGTTGGAAGGGGCTGTTGATAATACGGGATAGCAGGATGGAGAACTAGTTGATGCTCTGGAGAGGCTGGCCCCTCTGCATTTCAGGACTTACCTGGTCCAGGGACCCATCTGGAGGTTGTAGATTTCTGGAAAGTTAACGTGTACGTGGAACCTTTGTAGACTCTTATATAATGCCTTAGGTATTCTTTAGAGTTGTCAGGAATGGTTTTGGTTGGGGTTTGGCAAGTTACAATAGTAGCAATGTCTAACTGACACTTGCATAAGAGTGGCCTCAAGTGTAGTCTCTCAAATGTATTTGAACTCTCTCAGCCACTGATACCTTATTTGTTATACTTCTTTTCCCCCTTTTGTGTACCATGTATTTTTAAATCAGTCCCTTAAGTTGTACTTGTTTTCTGTTTTTGGCATTTCAAGCCCCTTATTTATTTAGGTCCATGTAATTAATTTTATAACTAAAAAACCCAAACTTTTTAGCCAATAAAAAAAAATATTTAAGAATCATTGCAGTGTTCCCTTCTTTGTATGCATCAAGCATGCACTGTGTCTAGGAAAGACACCAGAAAGTAATCTGGACCCCTGTTCTGCCTCCCCCCTTTATCTGCTGCGTGAGCAGGGCTGAGCCAGTTTCTGAAATGTGTCTTCCTTGTCTATAAAATGGAATGATGCCTTCCCCACCTGTCTTGGGGAAAGTAGCAAAGATGGAGTTCGAGGACACGTATGAGAGCATGTGCTGTTTGTATCCTCATGAGGTGGCCGTGTCTGCCCCACCAGGCCTTGTGCATGGAAAGCGTTAGGTGGGTTCTGCTGAGTAGAGAGGAGGGCCTTGGGGTGTGAGTGTCTAGCAGGACCCCTGTGCCAGTAGCTGGCCTCCTCCTCTTGAAGCCCTGGCTCACTGGGTAGCTCAGCACCTAGTGTGGCTGCTTCTCAGTGGAGGCACATGATAAACAATTGGTGAAAGGCTGCATGTCTTGAAGCTCGAGTAACTGATGGTCCCCAGTTATCTATGATAACACAGGACACTCAGCTTTAAAACCAGGAAAGTCTTGTGCAAGCTAGAATGAGTTTGTTCCCCACCAAAAGCCTTTGCTTCATGCAGAGCCAGGCTGCCTTATACGCTGGTTTGTCTGTACTGTTGGCTTCCGGGACACGCCTTCTCTATTGTGCATCTTGAAAATTGTCCTTCAGTGTATTTCCATGGGTTCCTCCCCCTTCCACTGGTGGCCCTGCTATGGGTCACACTGCTTCAACTCCTTGGAAACTTCTCTTTTCCAGGGTTCTTCTACTCAGGTCCTTCCCTAACACTGCAAAGAGCATTGCCCTCGCTTCAAAAGCTACTGAGTTTTTGCATTACAGGGATATTTGCCACTGTTTCTTTTGCATGGTTGTTTTTAAATATAAAAGATCATTGTCTACCTTGGTTATCTGCACTTTGCAGGTGAAAAGGCGGGACTACTGTCACTAAGTGCATTGTAATAAATAGCAGAACCGTGATTTGAACTTGGGAGTAACAAATCCTCAGGTGGTTTCACTGTAGGGTTTTTTTATTTGAAAGCATACACAGCCCGACAGAGCTCTTCTGTTAATTAAAACATCCCTTGCAAATTTTTAAACTTTTAAGATGTGCTTCTCTATGCAGCAAAAATACTTTTACTAATGTTAGATCCATTCATTCCTAGTCATGCTGAGTTCTTGCTGCCCATCTCTCTGTGTCATGTATATTTAGTTTTATGCAAACCAGGGACCATGCCCTCACATGCCCAGAGGATAGGTAACCAGTCCAAACAGGTGAGCTGATCCGGGCAGGAGGAGACAAACTGCAGCTTCAGTACCATAACAAGTAGCAGTTGACTTGGGTTTCAGATGGAGAGGTTGGGAATGGGGCAAGTGGTCAGCAAGAGAGCATCTGTCCCTCTTAAGGGGCAGCCCCTGTCCAACCGATGCCAGCTGGGTTGCCAGTTTGCCTGAGTTTTTAAAAGAGATTTTATCTAGTGACCACCATACTGCTTTAACAACACTGCATACCCTTCTCCCATCTCCTCCTGTGCTTTCCTTCTTGTCCGTTAGATCAGTACCACACTTTTATCCAATCCCCCATTCTACCCCCGACCCATTATTCTCTCTATATTTCAAGGCTACTCAGGTAAAACCCAGTTCTGTTTTCCTACCCTGACCTCAGACATTTGTGGCTTGGGAAGCTTTTGATAAAGTTGGTCCTCCATCCCTCTGTAATGTAGGGGGTGATTTTGCCCTGTTCAGAGGCATAGCTTTAGCTCGAGCCATCCCTGGGAAGACATAGAACTGCCCCCTTGCGCGGCTCTCTTGCAATACCAGGACTCTCTTGCAATGCCCGGATCAGCTCACCTGTTTGGACTGGTTACCTATCCTCTGGGCATGTGAGGGCATGGTCCCTGGTTTGCATAAAACTAAATATACATGACACAGAGAGATGGGCAGCAAGAACTCAGCGTGACCTGGAATGAATGGATCTAACATTAGTAAAATGCAATACCAGTGTGCCATCAGATAATGGAGAGATGCTCTGAAGGGAGTGCTGGCCTGCTGGGGTGACAGGGGCAGAGATTTGGTGGCAAGTACCAGCCACGTCCCAGAGCCAGGGCTTTGTCCTCCCTGCCCTTATGGAAGGATATAGCCAAAAGAGAGGAGACCTGCTCTCAGTTTTGGAAGGACAGAAGAAAAGGACTCTTGGCAGAGAAATAAGCACACACATCTACATAATAACACTAGCGACTGTTCACACAGCCTTGGTTTTTAATGTGGTCCTGACCTCCTAGTGAAGAGAACATGGGGGGGTTGGGGTTGGGCATGTAGGGAATGAAAGGCTGATAGGGGAGAAAGGAAAATATGTAAACCACTCTCTGTGTCATGACAACAATTGCACAGTTGACCGAGGAGGTAAAGTTAGGCAGGTGTATCTGATTTGGAGTATCTTACCTTACATTTTTCCCTGTGCATCAGTACATTTATGAAAGTGCCAAGTTTGTATTACATTGTTAACTTTTTATGTCGCTTTTTAAGCAGGTGACACTATTTTTGATCTTCTGAAATAGAAGATTCTAAAAATTTTAAGTCATATGTTAATGTTTTTCCAAAAATAACCATTTGGTTCTTTCTTTCTCTCTAAGAACTGCTTTTGGCTGGCGTCTGCATTTTTCTAGGCTTTTGGCAAGTTTTCTGGAGATGATCAGTTCTGATCATCTGTTGTTGAAATTATTTCATGGGTCAGCTGGTGGGAAAGTGAGTCTTGCTTGCTTTGAACGAGAGCAGAATCTTCCTTGTCTATTTGCAGAAATGTGCAGAGATTATTGTGGCCCACCTTGGCTACTTGAATTACACTCAGTACACAGTGATTGTGGGATTCGAACACCTGAAGCAGTCCATCAAGGAAATGAACTTCACAGTAAGTATCCCAGATGATTGCAGATGCTCTATAGCTCAATTTTTAGCTCCCGTTCTTTTGCTGAATTATTGAAATAAATCACAGTGTCTAAATAATGCTATTTTGGATAGTAAAAGATCGGTAAAACTTCAAGAAAGTATAGGAATATCACAGTTTCTTAAGTACGTTTCTTAAGTAACCAAGAACAACCTGAAGAAACACAGAAATTGGAATATCTTACTGGTGTTCTGAGACTAAAAACAGAGTGAGTCAAATCATGGAGTGTTCACATTGGAAAGTAATTGAGAGGTTACCAAGAATGTCCTCCTCCTAAAGGAGGTCTCCCTTTTCCAGCCCTGGGAATGGCCTTCATACCTTCTTGGCACTCCTCGTCCTGGGGAGTGCCCTGTTCTTAGGTGGCGTGCCCCAGGTGTACAGTTCTGGTTGACTTCCCTTCCTTATATCCAGCTGAACTCTCCCTCCTTGTCCCTTCCACTTATTGAAGTCAGTGTGCCAGTGTATGGGAGAGAGGGTTTTAGGTTGGACAGATAAGCCAGATTCAGGTTGTGGTTCTGTTGTGTACTAGTCTGACTTTGTTGAACCTCCATTTCCTTATCTGTAAAATGGGGTTAATAATTGCTGCCTCGTAGAGTTATGAATGTGTTAATGGGTACCCTTTTATTTTCCAGAACAACTGTATTGAAATATAATTCAAAGACCATAAAGTTCACCCTCTTAAAGTGTACAACTTAGTGGTTTTTAGTATATTCACAAAGTAGGGCGACTACCCTTTCTTAATTCCAGAACATTTCCATCAATCCCCCAAAGAAACCCCATATCTATGAGTAGTGACTCCCTATTTCCCCCATCCCTACTAATCTACTGTCTCTATAGGATTCGCCTATTCTGGACATTTCTTATAAGCAGAATCATACGCTATTTGGCTTTTGTGTCTGGCATTCTTTCGCTCAACACAGTGTCTTCAACGTTCTTCCATATTATCACATGTATGAGCACTGTATTCCTTTTTATGGCTGAATAATATCCCATTGTATGGATAGCCCACATTTTGTTTATCCATTCATCAGTTGATGGGCCCTTGGATTGTTTCCATTTGTGAGGCTATGATAATGCTGCTGTGAGTGTGTGTGTACAGGTTTTGTTTAGACTAATGGCTGTTTGAGAGGTTCCCGTGTGCCAGGCACTCTTCTATAAGTGCCTCTCAGGCACCATCTCATTTACCTTGCAACTCCGTGAGGTGGCACCTCCCAGGGAGGTTGGCGGAGCTGGTAGGAAATCTGTATCCTCACATTCGTATACAAAGATTGAACCAAAATAGGGTCTAAGACCCCCTAAATTTACCTTGTCCCATGCTAACCCTCTGTGCTCCAGGCTTTGCAATTTTAGAATCATGCTATTTCAAGAATGCAGAAGGAAAAGAACACCATGCTTCCCAAGTAAAACACCTCCTTTTTCTCTGATCTTCTTTATTTGAACATTGTCACCTAAAAGTCAGTCTCAGCATTTCCTCCCCACAGGCTTTAACTTATCCTCACCGTGTTGTCATGGGTTTGAGCCACTGTTTAATTTATCATTGGTCATGGTTCTCGTCTTCCATTTTTTGTATCTTTTTCATTCCCCTTTAAATCTATTCCCAAATAATTTGATACATCAGTTAGATGAGCAGGGGGCATGTAGTTCTGCCATCACTAATTGAAGGCAAATAACAGGTTCTTATTGCCAGAGCTCCAGGAGTGGTTTCAGAAAGGAAGTCGTCCCTCTTTGGTTACCATTAGAATAGGTCACCACGAATCTATACCAACAGCCAGAACTTCGTTTCTGGAAGCATTCTTGAGTACCCAGAAAGGTAATAAATATGTTAGACCCTTGGCAACAATGCCAGATAGAAAACACAGGGCGGACCATGGTGGCTCAGCAGGCAGCGTTCTCACCTGCCATGCCGGAGACCCGGGTTCATTTCCCAGTGCCTGTCCATGTGAAAAAAAAAAAAAGAAATACAGTCCCCACTTAACAATACGTATACTTTTCTGTATGAATATTATCCTTCTGTTTCTGTTTCTGTTCCTTTAATTTAGTATTTCTTTGGAAAGTCTTTGGGGGTCCATGTCTCATCATGTCTGCAGATGGCCTTGGTTTTATGAACTCCAGGCCCACATGGTCACCTGCCCCCAGCTTCCATCATTTCTGTTTCATCAAGCCCTTCTTTCTTGTTAAAGAACATAAAATTCAAGGTGAAAGTAGGTTGGTTATCCAGCCTACTGAGAGGGAGAATTGTCACTAAGACAAGTCTAGAGTTATCAGATGCTCTGTTTTTAGCATAAGATGTGTTTAAGCGCATGTCTAGATAGCTAATATAAGAGAAGAAATGGGCTGAGAGGCATGGAGGCAGACGGCCACAGGCAACATGTTTTTATTCAGGCACTCAGCATGGGGGGGGCATCTGAAAGGATGCCTTCAGCGCAGGAAGGATAATGGACGATCTTTTTTTTTTTTAATTTTTTACTAATTAAAAAAAATTACAAGAAACACAAACATTCCCAACACATACACTCAGCAATTCACAATATCATCACATAGTTGCATATTCATCATCATGATCATTTCCCAGAACATTAGCATCAATTCAGAAAAAGAAATAAAAAGACAACAGAAAAAAAAAATTTTACAGGCCATACCCCTTACTAATCCCTTTCATTGATCACTAGCATTTCAAACTAAATCTATTTTAACATTTGTTCCCCCATTATTTATTTTTATTCCATATGTTCCTCTCATCTGTTGACAAGGTAGATAAAAGGAGCATCAGACACAAGGTTTTCACAATCACACAGTCACATTGTGAAAGCTACATCATTATACAATCATCGTCAAGAAACATGGCTACTGGAACACAGCTCTACATTTTCAGGCAGTTCCCTCCAGCCTCTCCATTACATCTTGGATAACAAGGTGATATCTACTTAATGCGTAAGAATAACCTCCAGGATAACCTCTCGACTCTTTGCAATCTCTCAGCCATTA